>JAVSBS010028608.1:33486-68237 GCA_033124195.1 Coracias cyanogaster
CTCTCTTAACTGCAGGAGACAGGGGGATTGTCAATATAATCATATAATTTATCTCCCTGAATCATTCACAGTCCTGCCTCCCTGATCATCCAGACTAAAGAAAATCTAATTTATCCTTAGGAATAAGCCAGCTCTATAGCTTTGCACCCTTCACTTCACACAGTCCTCCAGTACTGCCTGGGAAATCCTGCACCCATAGCCACCTCCAGGACACCCCCATGTGCAGCCAAAGATGGACATCTGTCCTTGCCACCACAGTGGAAAACACCATTCTGGGGCTACAACACAAAGCTGGTGAATTCAAACACTTTGTCTGAGAAGACACAAGCACAAAATACATATATACAGTGCCAAGAGCTATGCAGAAATACAGAAATAGGGTGGCCCACACCCCTCGCATCGAGTCCAGGGTTCTCTTCTTATGATAAATGCCTTTAGTAAAGTAGTCGTGGCTTTTGATGGCTGAGGCTGTTGAGGTCAAGCAAATGCCCTTCTTAAACCTGAGACCCACTTTCAAAGACAACCTGTTGGCGTGATCACGTTTGTGTGAGTTTGTGTCTTGTTTCTCAAGTTTCTGTAGAAGATGTGGCTGAAAAAATGTGGTTAAAATGTGCCTAAAAATGTATCTTGTTCTTATCCCCAGAATGGAACGTGGCTTTAATGCAATGATGTGGTGTGTATTTGAAAATGAAAACCTTTACTATCAGCAACCATGGATTCATCAGAGTCAGTGGTGGAAAAGGCAACCAGATAGTGGTCCACTGAACAGTGACTGCAGAAGGTTTTATAAAACGCTGACATTTGAATGGTTGGTTCAAACCATGTATTTCTAACTCGATAATGGCAGCAGGAGGAATTATAGAATAATAAAATGGTTTGGATTGAAAGGGACCTATCTTCAGATCACTTAGTTCCAAACCTCCTGCCATAGGCAGGGATACTTCCCACTAGACCAGGTTGCTCAAAGCCCCATCCAACCTGGTCTTGAACACCTCCAGTGATGGAACATCCACAACTTGCCTGGGCAACCTGTTCCTGTGTCTCACCACCCTCAGAGTGAAAAAATTCTTCCTTACATCTAATCTGTTTCTCCAGTTTGAAGCCATTACCCCTCAACCTATCACTACAAGCCCTTAAGAATTAAGATCAGGGTAGAAATGTCTCTCTAGGAACACAGAACATTTTCTTGGCCGCTTGCACATTGCAATCTTTCAAGATCTGTTTGTTATTTGATGCTGCCATGGAATCTTTCTGCTCACAATATGCTTGAGATAAGCTCATCCCAAGACCTATGTGTCAAGACATCTGCAAAGCAGAGAATTTTCTGACTCAAGAGGGCATGATGAAAAAAACCTTAACAATTAATTACACTCTTAACCGGGAGAGAAAGGAATCCATGGAATGATTTAGCTGAGCTGTGTATAGCTCAAGGCTGTGTGCCAAGAGACGATAGAAGACGGTCACATCCCTTTTATAGCTAGGCCCACCCAGCTGGAAAGACATAGAGCAAAGTGGCTGAAATAGCACAGACGGAAAATGCCAAGAGTCAGAAAGCAAGAACAGGGAGCAGGAAGATAATCTGGAACAGCACTTGTGAGGAGGTTTGCTCCCCAGAGAAGGCAAAAGGTGCTCTGAGCTCCCACCACAAACAGCTTTGGGAAAGTAGGAGTGCAGGCTGGGAGTCCTTGAAACAGGAGCCTGCAAGGGCATGAGGCAGCAGTGTGTACTCTTTGTGCTTCAGTCTCTATTTCTGCAGAGACATGAATGCTTGGGAGATATGAAGAATATCAGCTGTTCCCTCTGGTGGCTGATCTTTGTCTGTAGTTAGTTTAACTCTTGGGGGAAGGAGGGATTTGAAGAGGGCCTGGTGGGAAGTCATAGAAAAAGCTAGCACGATGCTTGTTTCTTATGAAGGGACAGCAAATGCAGCAGTAAATGTGATGACAGCCACTAGGGTAGTGGCAAAAATTTTGTTACTATTTGTAGGACTGGTAGAAGGTCAGATTAGTTTCAGATTAAACACCTAGTAACAAAGTCTGTGACTCTCTGTAGAGATGCAAAACCTAAAGGCTTGGGATAGTGAACAGCATGTAAAGTCCAGAACCCCACATTGAATGCCCACCAAGACAGATGTGTTGATTTCACTGGCCATAACTTTCAGGCTCTTCAACTCTATGGGTTGCTCCCTGTTTTGCTTCAGCTTCTTTCTACCTAGTAACTTCCCATGGCCAACACTACCTAATTTAGGGCATTTATTAGTCCCTAGACAGCAACAATTCCCCTGCAATCTCCTAGCCCTTTGGTGCTCAGGTTACAGTGTTCTGGACTTCTGTAGATAGTGCTGACACATTGAATGAGGGACCAGCACATTCACAGCCTTATCACTGAATCATAGAATGCCAGGTTGGAAGGGACCTCAAGGACCATCTAGTCCAAACTTAAGTATAGTTTAACTAAGATGGCACAGCACCCTGTCAAGATGAGTCTTGAAACTGTCTAATGTAGGGAAATCCACCAATTCCCTTGGGAGACTATTCCAATGTTTAATTGTTCTCATTATGAAGAACTTCTAGACTCCAGTTGGAATTTCCCCAGGAGCAGCTTACAGCCATTCCTCTTGGTAACCACCCTTCAAGTACAGGTACATTGTAATAAGGTCTCCCCTAAGCCTTCTCTTCTCAAGGCTGAACATACCCATTTTTCTCCGCCTTTCTTCATATGGCAGGTGTTCCAGTCCTCTGATCATCCTTGTGGCCCTTCTCTGGACCCTTTTCAGCCTGTCTGCCTCTTTTTTGTATAGCAGAGACCAAAACTGAACACAGTACTCGAGATGTGACCTGACCAGCACTGAGTAAAGTGAGACTATGACTACTTTATCTCTGCTGGTGATGCCCCTGTTAATGCAACCCAGCATCCTGCCGGCCTTCTTTGCTGCTGCAGCGCACTGATCACTCATCTTGAGCCTGCTGCCCACCGGGACCCCCAGGACCCTCTTTACAGGGCTGCTCTCCAGCCTGGTGGATCCCAGTTTAAGCTGCATTCCTGGGTTATGTGTTCCCAGGTACAAGACCCTACACTCATCCCCATTGAACTTCATGAGGTTTCTGCTAGCCCACTCCTCCAGCCTGTCCAGATCTTCCTGGAAGGTGGCTCTCTCCTCTGGAGTGTTGACCATCCCACTTATTTTTGTGTTGTCCACAAATTTCATCAAGGTGCTCTTAAATCCAACATCCAAGTCATTTATGAAGACATTAAACAGCACTGGGCCCAATATTGATCCCTGGGGGACCCTGTTTGTGACCGGTTGCCATTTTGAGAATGAATCATTTACAACCACCCCACCACCTGCTGGGTATGCCCCCTCAGCCAGTTCCCCACCCACCACACAGACCATTTGTCTGGTTTGTAATGAATCAGTTTTTCAAGAAGGAGGTTGTGGGGGACCACGTCGGAAGCCTTGGAGAAGTCCAGACAGACTATATTCACCGCTCACTGCTCATCAGCCAAGCAGGTTACTTTGTCATAGAACGCTATCAGGTTTGTCAAGTACAATTTGCCCCTGATGAATCCATGTTGGCTTTTCCCGGTTATGTGCTTCAGTTTACTTGTGATAGTTCCCAGGAGGATCTGCTCCATAACCTTCCCAGGGATTGATGTGAGGCTAATAGGTCTATAGTTACCTGGGTCTTCCTTGGGACCCTTCTTATGGATGGGAGTGACATTAGCCCTTTTCTAATCTTCAGGCATGTCTCCCAATCTCCACGACTTCTTGAAGATTATGGAGAGCAGCCTTGCAATGACATCATCCACCTCTCTTAACACCCTTGGGTGGGTGGCATGTGGGTCAATTGACTTGTATAGGTCAAGCTTCTGTAGGAAGCCCTCAAAATATTGACTTGTTCCTTATGTCTCAGAAAACTTTTGCTGTAATCTAATGGCATAAAACCCCGCTTGGATGAAATCTCTAGTACCATGGTTTAACTGAATAGATGTATTACTGTATTTAAAATTCCTATCTCACAATCTTTGTAGTTAACGAACACCCAAAAAACATATTTTACAGAAGCTTAGAACAGGAAAGACTTTAAGGACCATGAATCTACTTTTTGTTCATTGCAATATGCATTTGAAAGGGGGGATTTTATTCCTTATGACCAGGAGAAAATTAGATATGAAAAAACCAGTAGAGTTCATGAAAAGAGGGAGCAGCTAATACAACAAATGTATTCCTGTGGTTAAAGCACTAGATAGAAGCTCAAAGGGTCGGAATTTGTTCCCAGATCTGCCACAGAGTAGTCTGTGATCTTGGCTGAGACGCTTTGCCAGATCTGGACTAAATACATTAGAAATTGTCTGTCACTGTTGTGGTGGATGTGGCAGGCAGAACTGCTACTCAACCACTGTCTGGACCTGCTACATTTCTGCTAGCTGGCAGCAACATGTTAGTATCTTCTGGAGTAAATTATTTGATTACACTTTGTCCTAAAGCCCTGAAGGGTAGTCTTGGGTTAGTCCCTTCTTCTACCTGATCCTACAGAAAAGCTCTGAGCCTGAGCTGAATACATTCTGCACAAGAGACAGCCAGGTGACAACATGCATGTTTGCATAGGTCCTTCTTCACATAGGTGAAACGATCTCATTCTTGCTCCACTGGATGTGAAGAACAGACTTGACTTCAATCCCCCACATATTCAAGGCTTCTATCACTCTTTCTGTGGACACAAGCTGCCATGCTTCTTACTATCATGGGATGGGAAATGTTCTTTGAACAGAACTATTGGGCAATTGAATCTAGCAGTAAGGATACAAAGACTGGTGGTGAAGCAGAAGGAAGGTCATGTCTTAGCTAGATGGGCTTAAGACACGTTCCCTTTTCCAGCCCGGCTAGTGGAGGAAGGTTTCTGTTCTCTCTGCATACACTCTCTCTAGGAAGGTGGCACCTTGCACCCTGCAGACCCAAGGATTTCATCATATTACAAGGGGCAAAAAAAGCCATGTTCTACAAGAGTCATCAAATTGTTTTGAAAGTAGAGCCTGAAGTCCTCAGGACTACACAACTGCACAAGTCCTATTGATTTCCATAAAATTTGGGTGCCCTTACTCTACATTAGACCCACTCAACTCTTCAGCTGTAAAGTGGAGGTGACAACACATGCCTCCTTTGGCTGGTGTATATGGTATGCTCTTTGGGAAAGGGGACTATCTTACTAGGTGTTTACTCAGTGTTTGGATCAGGTTACTGTAGTACCACCTTGCATCTCTTGGTGTTACAGCTGATGATGTTGCCTGGAGTCTATATGTGAGTGCCACAAGCCTTTAGAGAGCTGTGAGAGCAATCAGAGGTGCTATGTGAAGGGCCTGGCTGGGTGACTCCTATGTCTGTCATCTCTCCCATTCCGATTTTTGAGGAGTATTCTTGTCCTGAGAGCTATCTGGATGTAAATTCTTTACCTTCCTTGAAGGTCTTGCTATATTTAAGGGTCTACAGAGTCAGTGGCAGGAGGAAGAGTTTTTTCCTGACAGCAACTTTCACACACACTGTGGTGACTGTTTCTGGGGAGCCGTCACTAACATTCCTGGACCACAGAAAAACATGATCATTTGGCAGCTCCAGATATGACTGCAGGATATAAAAGGAGAAAGGGTGGGGCTGGGGGAGATCCCAGAGGACAGACAGTAGCCTGTTCCCACACAAGGACAGGAGGGTGTGATGCCAATCCCAGCCGTTCGCTCAGGGTAAATTCAGGGCATGTTAACAGAAGTCAATGACATGAATTAAACTGGGTGTTTGGGAGGAGAGCCAATTCCAGAGATGGCATCAGTCGCAGATGAAATCCTAATGGGACCAATATGTCGAGAAATTTGTAGACTGCAAATCCCATACCAGTGATCCAGGCGCTGGAGTAGAGTACGAAAATCCACCAAAAGCATAAGCTGCATCGTTACTCATCATCTGTAGAAATGAAAGCTGACAAGGCAGCAGCTGCCTTGGTCAGAGCTGTTTCATATTTGAATGGCCCCATATAGAGAAAGTTTGAATCAGAAATGCAGTGAAGCCAAGAGGGAATGAGACATTAGGCCACCAGAAGGGATAAAAGGGAGAATATTTCAGTATGTAAACAACCAGAAATCTCCTGGGTAGCAGAGATGAATGTTAACTTAGAGCAAGAGGACAATGACCAGTGATGACACAAAGAGGGGTTAAAGTAGAATTAGTTGCACTCTCTGCTCTAGGGTTTGCATGCAAATAGATTGGAAGGCCAACGAATAGGCATTTCCTGGCTGAATCCTCATTGTTCAGCTACTCTTGGTTTTAATTTGGTATAAAATTGGCATTAATTGCTTCCAGAGCACCACAGATGTGTCATAGAGCTGCAGACCACAAGCCATAGGATCAAAACTTGGGAAACTAGCACCAGTCTCCTTCCTGTGCTGTCCCACCTCATAAAGCTTTTGATCAGACTGCTTAACTGGGTCTGGGACTTCACTCCTCTACAACAGAGATGAGAGTCTGCTCTGGCCTTCTTGTTTTCTAAGACATGAGCTCTTCATGCCAACATTACTGAAGAGTGCCTTGGGTCCTCCCAGCTCTCCAAACTTCCTGGGAAGCAGTTGAGTTTGCAAGAGCTAAATGTGCTGAAAGAAAGCAAGGATTTCAGTCATTGAGGAGATGATTCTGCTGACTTGGAGTTGACCAGAGACCTCTCCAATCTATTTTACAAGCATGTAAAGGCATTAGAGTGACTGTGCTGAGTCAGACTCAATCTGTAAATTTTTCCCATCCGTCCTGGGGTGGAAGCTTAGGAAAGAAGCACACAAAAACCACCAGAGGGTAGTGATATTGCCCCAATACCTCCTCTGTGTCTGCAGAGTGGTGGATTAGGGACTTGGAAAGCCACAAGCTGTGCATTTGTGTTGAAGAGCCTCTGATGAACATTTATTTCCTTAGCTACACAAATGCCTTTGGAATCTACATACACGTTTGGTATTCATAATACCTGCTGACAAGGAGGTCCATAACTGAAGTTCAGACTTTGTGAAAAGGCAGAATCCTGAGGTTTCTTTATAAGTCTACTGCCCAAAACCATAATTTGATGTCTCTAATTTTGCTGTTATTATGTGAATAATTATTCTACATGCCATAGTGTACCAGTTTGTAGAGATATTTATTGTTTCTCTCTTGTGTAATCTCTTGTGAGGCTGAGCAGTTGTATTCCTTTTATACACTTCTCCTGAAAAAATGTTTTATACCTCTGATCCTTTTAAAACCTTCCTAATTCTGCCATATCTTTGTTGAGGATTAATGCTCAGAGAGAAAAAGAGCTTTCAAGATTTGGGTACTCTGTGACATCATCCTATAATTTTCTATCCCTTCCCAACTAATGGCTTCCTCATAACAGCTTTTCCTAAATGTATTTTAGCCACAACTGAGTGTTCAGTTGACATTTCCATAGAACTCACTCTTAGGACATGAACATTTCTTCACTGAGTGCTAAAGGGTAGTTCAGAGTCCTTCTCTTTGTGGAAAACAAAGGTTCTTTACGTTAATCTGCACAATGTAGCATTTATTGTCTTTGACTTTTATTCCTCAACCCCTCTTTCTACAACTTTTCACAGTTGCTTTCCTCTTTGGGATTCCTGATAACTGAGCGTCCTTCACATACAATGTCCCCTCACTTTTCACTCTCTTTTTAAGATGACTTATGAATGTAGTGCATGGCACAGACAGTACCCTAAATTCTATGGATATCCCCTGGTGATACGTGTCCATGGTGAAAACAAGTCATTTATTTCTACTTCTCAAGAGATATCAAACCCTGAGATTTTGCTTGTTTCATAAACTTCTTAATCCAAAACTAATGTCAAACTAGATGTCTGTATGAATTAAAATCTTCTATTCTTTCCCCTCTTCTCACCTTCTCAAGAAAAGTCCCCAGAAAAAATACCATTCATATGGCATTTCTGATCCAGCAGGAAATGCCATCAGAAATAGTATAACCACCTTGAGAGTTATGTATAATTTAGATACTCTTGGGCAAACATTCAACTGAATACAATCTTCAAGTCTTTATAGGTGCCATGAGTGTTTTTTTCAGGTCTTCTGTTGATGCAGCCGTGTTTGACTGTTTCTGTGGTCAAGTGCCAGCTGATGGAAAGTGATACTTGATACCAGGCTAGTCATGAAATTCTACGTGTATGCAGTACCAGACAACACCTTTTATACTCTCTTCCCCACTTTTTTTTTCTTTTGGCTTGGTATAGCTTCTGTATGAGCAAACCCTTTCTAAGTGATCATTGGCACACTGGTCAAAACTTACTCTGTCCTTACAGGCTTTCCTATGCCTGTTTCTTACTACCTCATCCAAAACTGGTGAACTACTACTTGTCTAGCTCTCCAGCAGAAGGGAGGAAGAGAGTCTGAAGATGGAGCTGTGGTCCTACTCACTGTCTGTTCTTGGCACTTTCTTAGCTCTGGCAATGCTACTCACTCTGCCCAGGAGCCTCAGACCTGAGAAGAGCTAACCAGCATCTGGAGATACTTCTGCTGGAAAGGAGTTTCCCATCTTTTCCCTGTTCTGCTGGGAGTGACAGACCTCTGGTTTAGCCGTAGCTCCTGCCTTGTACCCTCTTTCTCACTGGGCCATGAAGAGTCTTCCTTCCATAATCCAGGTTGGGCATTGAGGGCCAAACTCCGTACAGACCAGCAGCACCTCAAACCTTCAGTGTTTCCACTGAAACTTCATCAAAATCACTCTACACTTTCACCAGCAAGAACAGATGTGACTTCACTCCACCAGCACTAAGACCATTTCATCTTCCTCCACCGCCACAGTGTATTGGTACCTAGATGAAAAATCTAAGGAGTGCCTGAAATTCTTGACTTGTACATTATACCTCCTAAAGTAGGTAAAAGTGGAGGTTCATGACGAACTGTAAGTGCTCCTGTTGTAGTCAATAGTCTTCCAGGTCTTTACTAATCACTTCATTTACTTCTTGTAGGGTGTTTTTCACCAAGGACCAGTCTGCCTTTGAAGTCTCCTACTGACTTCAAGCTTTCTGTTCTGTGTTAGAGGAAAATTAATTCCTGACTGTAAAATCAGCTTTATTCCTCATGGACAATAAGAACACAATTTCAAGCCCTATCTCCATACAGCATTGCACACAACATTGATGAGGAATGCACATTATGCTGTATTTTTCTCACTGAACTTACTGTCCCCTTTACATGTCAGTCTGTGAAGTATCCCTCCAGAGTTCTCATTTCTACTCATGTTTTTGCAATGCAAAATGAAACATGCACTGGAATTATTCATATGATAAGGTGACTCATAGAATTTTTCTACAAGAGACAGACATTAGATTTCAAAGAAGCAGATGAATACAGGAAAATTAAGGAGCATATTGAAGGATATTATATCAGAGCCAAGGGCTGCAGGGTGATTATTTGCATTAATAGCTCTGTGGCTTTCAAATATGATATTAACCCAAGATTAGATCATCCAGCCTGGAAAAAAACCTGTGTTACAGTGATTTTATTTGTCTTCTGTGAGCTGGGATTGGAAGGCACTGTAAAAAGGGCACAATATCTCTGTAGCCATCAGTGTTTCTGGGTCTATAGTTTCAAGAACAAAAAGAAGGTGAATTTGGTAAGTAACTGGACAGATCAGTCCAGGTTTGTGGCAGTTTCCTTTAGTTAGTAGAAATCCCAGTTTATGTGATACCTGACAGCCCCTCTCTTGCATTTTCCTGCCTCTGGCAGTGCTCAGCAGCAATTGCTCAGAAAAAGGGAGCGTAAGGGATTTCTCCCCTCTTACCTGCTAGCAACATCTGGCTGAGTGAGCAGATGAGCAAGTACTGGGACTAGGGTAAATCCACAATTGTAACGACCTGAAGCAGAGGCATATTGCTTTTTAATCACACTTTTTTGTCCTGCCTCGGGCTTAGTCCACCTTTTCTTTGCATGCATCAGAAGAAATCTCATCCCCTTTATGACTACTGTGAACCACAGCCCTCCAGGCAAATCAGAAAGAAAGGTCTTACTAGCAGGCATGACCCTGATCATTTCTTAATTGCACCTCTGGGAAGAGTTCAATTATAACCATTTCCTAAGTGTGGAAATAAACACTTTGTGTGGGTTGCTCTAGTAGTTAAGAACCTCCTACCATGTCCTGACTTACAGACTAAGAAAACAGTCTTCCCGCTAGGTAGGATTAAAACAAGAAAAAAGTGTCTTGTTTTAGCCCTCCTAAACCTGAAATCTTCTCAAAAGTCTCAGAAAAACAAACAAGCAATAAACCCCAACCCCAGTCATCCAAAACTACTCCACTTTCTCTTCTTGCCCATTCTTCTATGTGGAACAGCTGGGACAGCTTGTTAGGAGACACCAACTTGTAGTCAGCCCATCCTCCTTCACAGAGAGTGACTGACAACCAAAACCAAGAGCACTTCTGATGATAGCCACCATGTAAACAGACAGCTAACAATGGGAACACTGGGTAAGAAAGCTGCTCCATGCTCTGTTCTTCACAGAGATCCTCATTATCTGAGCAGAGCTGGTAAAGCTCATTCTAGGTATCTTGACAGGTTGATTTATTACTATCCTTTTTCTAGCAGAGGAACCCAAAGCAAAAAAAAATATTTTAGAGGTTTTGTTGGAGGCGTATAGCCAGGGCAATTTATCATTCCCATCCTCTCTCTAGTGTGTATGGTATGGATATCTCACTTCCAGTTGAGTTTTGGAGCAATAAGCTTTATTTGCCACAGTCACAGGAGCTGCTCCATCAACTCAAAGCTTAACTTGAATCACCTGAAAACACACAATTAAATTAATGTCAAGGGTCTGATAATATTTTCCTGCACATCAGGGCTACTCTTTGAACTTTGCAGGATACAAAACTCTCCAGAGCAGTGGGATGGGATATATTAGGACATAGGGTGAACTGACCCACCCATCCCCCTTATAAGTTTATCTTCTCATGAGCCCCAGCAGATACCAGGACATGATTGCCCCTATCCTGATAAAAGTCCAGCAGACAGCTGGATTATGTGGGATGTACAACCCAAGGGAGGCAAAGCTCTGGCTGTGGGAGAGCTGTCTCAGAGTAGCTTGAGACGATATCAGAGATGAAGAACTTTAAACAGCCCTAAATCTGCCTTCTGAATGACTAATTGGGCAGAGTCTTGACTGAAAATCAGATGACGTCTTAGCCACAGGCAGCCTTTGCTCTCATGCTCCACTGATGCTAAAAATGAGTAGTATGATAATCTCCTGCCCAGTGGAGAAATGGTTTGCTGTGTAAAAGGTGCACCTCAAAAGTTTTGGAAACTGGGTTGTGCAAACACTAGAAATTATAAAGCCCAGTTTCCTACTGAGCTGTGGCTCTTGGCTGATGGCCTTTGGTGCCTAAAAAGCCTGTAAACTCTAATTTGTATTTTTCTTACTATGGGGTCATTTATAATCATAGAACCATACAATGGTTTGGGTTGAAAGAGACCTCATTTAGTTCCAAGCCCCCTGCCATTGGCAGGGACACCTCCCACTACACCAGGTTGCTCAAGGCCCTGTCAAACCTGGCTTTGAACACCTCTAGGGATAGAGCATCCATAACCCCCCAGGGCAACCTGTTCCAGTGTCTCCCCATCCTCAGAGTGAAAAATTTCCTCCTAGTTTTCAACCTAAATCTCCCCTCTTCCAGTTTGAACCCGTTACCCCTTGTCCTATCATTACAGGCCCTTGTAAAAAGCCCCTCCCCAGCCTTCTTGTAGGACCCCTTCAGATACTGGAAGGCCACAATAAAGTCTCCCTGGAGCCTTCTAATATCTCTCTCTCTTATTCTCTTTCCCTATGTGAGTTCTAAGATGAGCATTTGTAGGATCTCTCTCCAGTCCAGCTGATGAGAACGGGACACAGCTGAGACATGGGAAAGACACAAACACCCACTCATGGCCCACAAAAGCCTTCTTTGCGGGGATTATAAGTAGACAAAATGTCTTACACCCAAATACAGAGGAATTAGAGAAAGATAATAATTTCCAAAACTTTGGGGCTAACTAGAACCTGTGAGATAATCTTACCTGGGTTGTACAACCTAGGCCAAACAACTGCACTAAATGGATTCTGTTTAAAGCCATTATCTTCTTCTTTTTCTAGCGAGCAAGCATCATCTTATAGAAAAAACATTAAACTGGGATTTGAGAGATCAGCATTCAGTACCTACTCTCCTGTTGCTTAATTAATTCTGTGCTTCAATTCCCTCTGGGCAAAACATAAACAACAATACTTCACTGTTTCACGAAATGATTGTTAAACGTTTGTGAAGTTGTTCAGATACCACAGTGGTGAGAGCCATGGAAAAATCTATACATAAATCAGAACTGTTTATATTTCTGCTGATAGCAGAGCTATCACAGAGTTTTTCTCATATGGGTTTCTTTTTTTTTTCAAATCCCCAAGTGTGGAGAAGATGTCGCCTCTGTCATATTACACACTGAAAAAATATTAAGCTTATCAACATCATAGTACAAAAAAAGGGGAATAAATACTTCTTAGCAACAGTGTCATTCTTCACAACTTCAAAGCACTTTAGAAATATCTGCCAGGAAGCTGACTTTCCACTCTGACGTTCAGATTCCCAGGGTATTGTTTCTATTTTGGTGAAATGTTTGTTATGACAGCATGACCTTCCTGAAAGAATAGCTTCAACATTTGAGAACCCATCCCTGACAGAACTACATCTCAAACTGCATTTTTAAGTGGCTCTTCTAAAATATATCTAAAAGCATGTATCAATAATTCCATTCTTCCTTTTGAATTGACAAGGAGTTGTCTGTACAGGGGAGAATGAGACAAGTCTTTCTCCTCCAATTTGTAATACGGAGGAGGCCTGTCTTCATGTGAGAGGTTGGGATTTAACATCATAAACATAGTTTTTGGGGAAAAAAGATGAAAGTTGAAATGGCATGTGCTAAGGAGATCATCATCCTCTTCAGAGATGAAGAAGGGCACAGAGGTCTGTGCTCCTGGTACAATAAATTGCAAGTAGAGAGCTGAGTTTCGGATGAGATGCTCTGGAGGACCTGGCCCCAATCCTGGGCAACTGAGGTCAGTGGTCATAAGGAGGAGTCCTCTGCAAATCATTGCTCCTGAGCAGCTCAGAAATGAAGTTGCTTAAGAAACAGAGACCCCAGGATTCATGCTGAGGACCTCACAGGACCTCATGCTGAGGAACACTCCAAGCTCAAGGGTGGGAATGCCTTCTCTTTGCAGTAAGTGAGCAATGCAGCACGGTCAGCCCTGAGGTTTGGGCTGTTTTCTAGGGCAGCGTGGCTCTGTGAGTTGGCATCTACATGTAGTAGGAAGGGTCTCCTTGCCAGGCCCTTCTTTATAAACTCAATAGTGAATGTCGTCCAGAGGGCTTCAAGATGGTGTCATGCAAACCGACTGTTTGGCGAAAGTTCCAATAAAGGCTCCAGTTGAGGGAAAAGCTGTAGCATAAGCCCAGATTTTCTTTGACAGCAGGAATCACCTGCGTAACCTCACTCTGGAGGAGACCATAGGATTATTTTATTTTGAATCCTAGATTCCAGGTAAAACTTGCTCATTGGAAAGGAGGGAGGAGAGCCAAAGAGAAGAATCTTCTCACCAGAGATTTCAACCTTGACATTTTGCAGTGGATTTTTTGCTTCCTTCTCCCCATCCAATCATTAAACTGAAGTTGTTCTTGCAAGGAAACACAGCCAAGACTTTCAGCTGCAGCACGGGCACTGGAATCCACCACATTGTGGGACAACCTTGTTGTAGCCTCCTGTTGCTCTGGTATGATGCAGAGCAGCAACAACCAGTGTAAACAGATCAGCCTGGAGAAATAAACATCAGACTAAAGATTATTTAATGACTGCTTTTAATTAATTTACTGTCCAAGGCTGGAAGCATGAGGTCCCAACTCCCATGAAGACCTTGACAACTGTGCTCTGCAAGGCGTGTAAATCAGGGGAATTTCTTTGAAGCGCAAAGGTTGTGCCAGTTTACACCTGGAGAACGATCTGACCCTGTGAGTTTGCCACTTGCTTTGGTTGGAACAAGGGCAGGCCCAGGTTTTGCAAGGCTAAAAAAGATCAAAGATGTGCAGTTTCTTGGAAACAGTGGAGGAGGGAAAGCCAGTAACTAAAGATTTCCTGCTGCTTCTCTAGGAGAAATGGACAAACAGCCAAACACAAAAAGCAAGCAACAGGGTTACTGGTATAACCAAGCCTCCTTTTAAACATCTTTTTCCACCTGGGATATGTATAACTGCTATCTTCCGGTTCAAGCTACAAATAAAAGGCACTGTAAACATTTTAGAAGGGCCTGGATTCATCCTACCTAAATATAGGCAATGAGCTGTGCTTTCTGTGTTACAACAACGTCACTCTAGGCTCCCTCTATAACTAATAGGAAGTGTGTTCTTTCTACACCGCTAAGCCAGAGGGACAGTGACTGAGAACTGATCCAAGGCTGATCTTCATTGCTTATGGTTATCACTCTCTAGAGTCAACAGTTTGCATTGAGTTTACATGGCCTTCACTCTGCTCTAGACTCTGTGGCTCCAAAGACCTAATGAGCCCACAAAGACAACTGCATTCTAGGCTGCATGAAGAAAAGCATGCCCATCCTTGGAAGTATTCAAAGCCAGGCTGGGCAAGCCTTTGAACAGTCTGATGTAGTGGAGGGTATCCCTGGCTGTGGCAGGGGGATGTGGAACTAGATTAAATTTAAGGTCCCTTACAACCCAAATCATTTTGTAATTCTGTAGTTCCACGTGTGTTTCCATTCAATGTATCTGAAATAACACAGGCAGTGCTGATTCTAGCAGCATAGTGTTGAGATAGGATGAAACCACAAAGGTGTTGAATGCTCTGAGGGGTGGATCAGGGCACTGGTGGTGTTTGAAGGTGCAAAACTTGCTGAACCTGTGTTGGAGTTCTGTATGACTGCTTTGTCTCCTGGACCAAGGTCAGACCTGAACAGAGCCAGGGAGGTAGGGAAAAATGAACAAGGTTGGGCAAGCCAGAGTTGAGACATACTTCAGTACAGGGTATAGTAAACATTTACTTAGAAGTGCATTGATACACACAGATAGATGCCCTAAGACCTGATGTCTGAGGACATCTGTTCCTGTTTATAGCTATGATGGCACAAGATATATACATGATTTAGTGGTCATTTCCCTGCATATCAACATAATGTCTGTCATCACCTCGTCTCATCTCTTTCTGATGACTCACATGGTCACCTTCCCAGCACACATATGCCATAGAGAAGGTCTTACATCTTACTAAGAGAGTGTGGCAAAGGGAGGCTGGTTGCTGTGCTCCAGGAGAAGAGGACCACTCACATGGGAGCCTCATGGGAGCTAAACCTGTCTTCATACAACCAGAGCCTTCATTCTCACACACTTGTTAATAAGTTGTGCTCCTAGGTACTTCAAATTCTTATATTATTTCTTGCATTAGGCTTCAATAAGCTCATCCTGCTGTGGTTAGCCAGACCTATGGAACTCACCAAGTGTAAGAAGGAAAATAATTCTTTATCCATGGCAGAAAATAAGCCATGTTTTAATGTCATGTCCATAGAGACAAAAAGCAGATGATAGAAATTAAGATTAATTGGAAGAAAAGAATAAAAAAAGATAACATATTGTCAGTTTCAATGGGCGGAACTTCTTGTTGAGCAGCCTGCTGATTCACGATCTGTGCTCCTTGGAGGATACATTCATGATTGCACCCAGCTGTTCATCAGTGGGAATGAACAATGTCATGTCTGTGGTGAAAATGGGGAAACTGTTGGTAGTTCTGTTGGCAGTTCTGTTGGCCACAGAAGAAAAGTGAAAGGGCTCTTGCAGCATGTACACAGCAGGGTGATTTCTTGGGAGAGATGAGTAAAAGGTGATGTGGTCTCTTTGGTTTCTTGGTGTTTGTTTCCTAGAGACCTACTCAGTCCTTTGGAGAAACATTTGGATTAACAGGAATTTTCCCTGTGGGCCAACGTGCTCTACGTTACCCCCTCTGTATGCTAGCATGCCAAGAGTTTGAACCTGCAAAACTCCAGAGGCATATGAGACATCTCTTACATCATCTTTGTTTAGAAATTTGGAAACAGTACTTGGTGTGATATTCTTCTACCTGAGACTTCACCATACACATAAATAGTGCTGCCGTGGAGGTAATGAAACAACAAGGCCCCCTCTTCAAGCTAGAGGAGCACTCAGGCTTATTTTAGGACAGCATATTTACTGCAAGTGAAAAGAGATGATCTGATGTGGCATACAGCACTTTTGTACCAACGCAAATCTTGATCGTAGTTATTACATAGGTTTGTTTTTTGGAAAAGAAAATTGCCCTCTAAACCAAAAAAATAATGGTAAGAAATTTGAAGGTAGCCCAATACTAGATGAACAGACCTATTTCAACATCACATGCTGCCATGTAAGGGCGTGCAGGGAGTGGAATAGGTGGGACACACATCATCAAAATAGCAACACCAGCAAGCCTTATTAGATAGGCTGAATACAGAAAAACATATGACTTTTTCCTCTCACAGTGGTTGTCAAGAGAATGTGTGTTGAACTAGATCCTAAATTGAGTAGCAGCCTGAGCACTGTGTTCAGTTTTGGGCGGTGCAGTATAGGAAAGTCATTTAGGTGCTGGAGTGGATCCAGAGAAGGGCAACAAAGCTGTTGAAGGGCCTGGAGAACATGTCTTATGAGGAGTGGCTGAGGGAACTGGATTGTTTAATCTGGAGAAGAGAAGGCCGAGGGGAGACTTCATCACTCTCTGCAACTACCTGAAAGGAGGCTGTAGATAAGTGGGCGTTGGTCTCTTCTCCCAAGTAACTAGTGATAGAATGAGAGAAAATGACCTCAAGTTGTGCCAGAGGAGGTTTAAATTGGATATTAGGAAGAATTTATTTACTGAAAGAGTGGTTAGGCATTGGAACAGGCTGCCCAGGGCAGTGGTGGAGTCATCATCCCTGGAGGTGTTAAAAAAATATGTAGAGTGGCACTTTAGAACATGGTTTAGTGGTCATGGTAGTGTTAGGTTGACGGCTGGACTTGACGATCTTAGAGGTCTTTTCCAACCTTAATGATTGTATGATTCCTTAAATGTATCACAATAATTTTAGGCACATGGAGAACTGTCACAGAGTAAAGATTCCCCTCCTCACCAAACTGCAAGGAGCTGTGCCCTGAAAAAACCCATATGCTAAAAATTCAAAAAGCTCTGCCAGATACTTGGTGTGACTACAACTGTCAAAACCACCTTGTGGTTACTTGGTCAGAAGGGGTAGCTGCGAATCCAAACATAGCTCCTTGTTGCCTGGAAAATTGTGGACCCTGGAAAATTGATAAATTTTACTGTGGGGGAATTCTTACTCAAAAGCCCACAAGGGCTGAATGAGACAACTTCAACATAACTGCAGCCTCTGCCTGCATTTCTTGAGCAAGTTTGACCTCACATAGGGGCACAGAAAAAAAGTAGTAATTCTTAGCTAAAATATCTCCAGTAGTGAAATTCCTAGGATTCAAGCTGAGCTAAAGGAGAAATTAATAATACTGAATTAATGGAGCCAGAAAGGTTAGGTTGGTCAACAGAAAATAGCTTTGAATAAGTGAAGATCATTTACTCCCTCCACATTTTACTCTCGAAGTGGTGTGTAAATTGAGCTGTCGGTTTAATGTAAACAACAGGAGATAAGTGCCATAGGACATTGATGCTCCAGAGGAAAGTTCAGCTTTATTTCACAAAGCAAAACCAAACAGCAGTGACAATAACAAAACTGTCAGGAACAAAACCTCACCCATGCTAAGGAAAGCTCTGCCAGGTCCTCAATCTGTCACCCACAAGGGTGGAGGTTTCCTCCAATGTTTGCTTTGAAGAAATATATTTTGGCAGGGGGGCAATACCACATTTCTTTCTCTATCTGACTTCTAGTCTTGTCAAAGGCTTGTAGTGCTCACCTGGGTGGATCTGCTACAAGTCCTCTGTTTATTGCTTAGTTAATACCATTACTTTTGTTGGTAGTTCAAGTCCCAGTTCTGTTTTGCTTATTTCATTGCAGCAGGAGCTTGAGCAAGCAGAGAGAGAAACGGGCTGGGTCACTGAGCAGGACAGCAGTGGTACTCATTCTGGGGTGAATGAAGAAGAGTGTGACCAGCAGGTTGAGGAAGGTTCTCCTCCACCTCTACTCTGCCTCAGTGAGGCCATGTCTGGAGTATTGTATCCAGTTCTGGGCTCTTCATTTCAAGAGAGACAAGGAACTACTGGAGAGGGTCCAGTGGAGGCTGTGAAGATGGTGAGTGGACTGGAACATCCTTCTGATGAAAAAAGGCTGAGAGCCCTGGGGCTGTTTAGCCTGGAGAAGATTGGGAGAGGATCTCAATGCTTCTTAATATGAAAAGGGTGGGTGTCAAGAGGATGGGGCCAGACTCTTTTCAGTGGTGCCTAGTGACAGGACAAGGGGCAACAGGCACAAACTGGAACACAGGAAGTTCCATCTGAAGAGGAGGAAAAATGTATTTCTTTTCAAGGTGAAGGAGCCTGGCCCAGAGAGGCTGTGGAATCTTCTTCTGTGGAGAGGTTCCAAACATGCCTGGACATGATCCTGGGCAGCCTGCTCTGAGTGACCCTTCTTTAGCAGGGATGTTGGACAAGATGATCTCCAGAGGTCCCTTCCAGCCCCTACCATTCTGTGATTCTTTGATTCCCAACAACTGGCAGACAGCTAATTATCTTGTATCTTTTCATCTCTATAAATTTTGTTGTTGCCATTGTCCAGGTCAGAAGAGACGGCAGAGTGTTAATTTTGCCACATTATTTTTTCACTATTGTGGTATCTAGGCCAAAAAAGTGCCATACTTTTCCAGGCTTCGGTGGGACTCCGTTAGAGGAAAGATATCCCCTTGCTCAGAAACTACAGGGTTTTTTTTTCCCTTCATTCTTCTGCTACATATTCTCATGGGGTTAGCTGATCACCCCATGGGTGTGGCAGGAGAAGACTGATAGCTATGCATACCAGGACACATATTCAGAAAAACATTCTAATATTTGGGGCAAACGAATTGGAAACATATGTATCTCCAAAGAACTAAAAGCCAAAGCAGAGCTGTTTTTCTGCTGGATTTTTTGCACTACTACTGGCACAGAAATCAATGATGAATATACATTACTGAAAAAGTGAAGTACTACTTCGTGGTTGTCCTTACAAATGCCATTTCTTCTCCAGGGCAATTATCCAAAAGGCACCAACCTCCAACCAGGCAGATGGTGAGATTGCTTTATTCATGCAGCTGGGTGATGGTCCCAAAAGTCCCAGTAGGAAATGCTAATTTCAGATGCCACAAGCTTTAAGCACCCAGACAAAGATATTGCTCACAGGAAGAGCCTTCAAAGCAAGTATTTATCATGCTTGAGACTTGGCACTCCCCATCAGAGGAAATTTGGTTGCTCATGAGAAATTGTGACATGTTTTATATGCATCATAGAATCACAGAATATTTGGGGTTGAAAGGGACCTGAAGGATCATCTAGTTCCAACTCCCCATGCACAGCGATGCCTCCCAATAGATCAGGTTGCTCAAAGCCTATTACTACAACCCCTGGTAAAAAGTTCCTCCCCAGCCTTCCTGCAGGCCCTCTTTAGATACCGGAAGGCCACAATGAGGTCTCCTTGGAGTCTTCTCTTCTCCAAGCTGAACAATCAAATCTCTCTCTGCCCGGCCTCACAGCAGAGCTATTCCAGCCCTTGGATAATCTTCATGGCCCTCCTCTGGACCCACTCCAACAGGCCCATGTCCTTGTTTTGGGGGCTTCAGAGCTGGACACAGTACTCCAGGTGGGATCTCATGAGACTGGAGTAGAGGGGCAGAACCACCTCCCTTATCCACAACTCTTTTGATGCGACCCCAGGACACGGTTGGGGCTTTCTGGGCTGCAATTGCACATTTTTGGCTCACGTTGAGCTTTTTATCAACCAACACCCCCAACACTTTCTCCTCAGGACTACTCTCAATCCATACTCCACCTAACCTGTATTTTTGCTTGGGATTGCCCCAACCCAGGTGCAGGACCTTGCACTTGGCCTTGTAGAACTTCATGAGGTTGGCATGGGCCCAACCTCCCAAGCTTGCCAAGGTCCCTCTGGATAGCATCCCTTCCATCCAATGTGTTGACCACACCACACAGCTTGGTGTCATCCACAAACTTGCTGAGGGTGCACCCAATCCCACTGTCCATGTTACTGACAAAGATGTTAAACATCCATGGTCATCGGCTCACACATGGAGAATGACTTTCAGTGATCCCAGTGTCCCAACACTGAGACATGGTCTGACCTGATGTGTAGCAGCCAAAGCAGAGAGAAAAGCAACATGCAGGTGATTTTTCATAAATGGTCCCTTTTCTTCAGTTAGCTGCTCGGAGCATAATAAATGGGATAATAAGTGGTGTCAGGACACTTGGATTTTGTGTCCCATTCCTCTTCCTATGTGAAGCCACATCTCTTAGCTGAGCTGAATTCTGTTACAAAGACAGTATTTTTAATTCAGCTGCCTGGAGAAAGGGTCCTGTCTCAGGGCAGCCTTGGGAAAAGCTTAAACCAACAGTAGCACTCATGCAACACAAACGTCACACCTGCAGAGATAAACCCTGAAGAAGGTGATTGCAATGGTGATGGTGGTTGGCCTGAAGACCCTGCCTGCAGGGCAGTTGTAATTTATCCGATTGACTATATACATATCTATTAAATTCAGAATCAGTGATACAAAGTATGTGATGTATCTGCATATATAAATGTGTGCCGTATGTGCCACCGGCAACATCTCCTTGACAGTGTTTATCTTCAATTCTGTCTTCTGATTTGATTATCATTCCTCGTTTTTATTGTCAGCCCTGGCTGGACATTTTTGGTGATGTTTCTGAGACGTGAAAGCTTTTTCTTCCAAACACTAAGTTCACAGACTCTCCTCCTGATAAAGCAGATAAACATCTGAAGCAAAGGGGCGTCTGCTTGAAAACAGCCCAGCCAGCCTGGGGACCTCTGAGACCAACGTAGCTGGATACAGCTGGAGAACCTGGGAGAAAGGAACAGTCTTAGTTCAGAAAAGATTTTTTAACCCTCTGAAATAAATCTTCAGCTGGAAAATACAATCCAAACTTGACATCGTTTGGGGATGGAAAATGTACAGATATGACTAATTTTGTGACATTTTTCCTCCTTGCTGATTCTATAGGATGTTTTTTTTCAGAGTGAGCCTGTGAGAAACTAAGGTCTTGTTCTCAGTGAAGTGTCGAGATCACAGGGCAAGTGATTTTTTTCTTTCCTCTTTATTTTCTTTTCTTCTAGCCTCAAAGCAGAGAGAAAAGACAAGTGATGAAGGGGGAGGTTAGTAACGAAGTTATTTTGCACACATGCAAACACACACTTCAGATCGCAGTGATGCAAACCAGATGTTCACTGTCTGACTCTTAGGAAGACTCTAATTTAACTCCTCTAGAGTTGTAGAAAATATGGGGGCTTCTACCAAAAGAGGATTTAGGTATTTCTAATAGGAACTGTGCACTTGTATCAAATACAGTTTTTACAAATTAACCCTTGGTTGGTTGAAATATTGTTCCTTAGTTGAAATTTCTGAGACTGTGTTATTATTTGTAAGAAAAGAATTTCAATGAAAATTTTTCATTCTGTAGCGAGAGTTCCCAATTTCTCCTCTCATGGCTCCAGTTCTGAAATTTAACTCTGTTTTCATCAGCCTGATGTCCTCAGTTAAAAAATAACAGAATTCCCACTCTCATAACCCCGTTCATAACTTGATTGACCTCTCAGTTGAGAGCTGCTGCTGGATGCTTGGTTGTTTTCGTGCTATCCATTTGAGTCTGTACTGGCCTCTGTTTCTATTTTTGTTTCTTGAGGTTTTTTACATATAGCTCATATGGTATCATTTAGGATCCCTGGTTGAACACAACTTAAATAGAAGAATGACAGCTCCAAAATACAGTTTCAGTATACTTTTTAACTGAATAAATGTTACAGTCCTTTTCAGCATTCCCAAACTCACTCACATATCCAATAACTAATAACAAGACCCTGCTAGTCAAAGTGACCCTAAAGCTGGGTTTTAACTGAAGAGCACATTTACAGCTCTGGTTTAAGGTTAACATTATACTCTCTGGTTACCAATTGTTATTATGCTGCTCTTCAGGAATAGACTACTCTTTAGTTAGTCTTTAGATGTTGCTGCAGCATTTTAGGTGAAATTAATCTCCCCTAACTTTAGTGTGTATGTAGTGGAGATATTCCCGGGAGTTCTGGTTCCCCAGGTCCTTTTCATAGTCAATGAATAGGTGCTTTGGAGATTCATCTGTCTTATTTTACATATCTCATTGAGGAAGAGTGGTTTTTTACCCTACCACTGCATATTTCTCTTTGGATGGATATCATCAGCCCAGTTGATAACTCAGATACCTGGGGTCAGCTGAATCTCACCCTTTCTGCCTCTGTGGAAAATCCAGTTCATATTCAATGCTAAGTTCAAATGCATGAATTCAGGAGTAAGGGTGTCATCTTCCCTGTTTGAGAACCATGTAGTGGTGCCCCATTAGTCCTCCCACTCCTTGTCCACACTAGCTAAAGCACCTACTCTGTTTTAAGCAACTGAAACCACTATCTGGAATTACAACTACTCTACCTGAAAGCAGAGAGGTACAACCTTCATGCTGCTACTGTTTTGAAACAGCTCTAAAATCTGCTTGAAACTTCAAGGGAAGTTTGTCCAAAAGACCTCAGTCTGTTCCAGCCTCTGAAAGATGGCTGGAAGGACGCTTATCAGATGTCCTTCATGCTTCATGAGTCCCAGGGTGAGACTGGATGAAGATGGTTTAAGAAGAGGTTTACTTGCACCCCTTTCTCAAGCTGCAGCTCTGGGTGTGCTTCACAGCTGTGGTAGGTCTCCAAGTAAGCGTATTGTTAATTTCTGGGAACAATGTTCCTGGATAGCTAGAGATGTGTGAGAAAGGTTTAAAGAGGTTGATACATAAAGCTTGGCACGGAGATGACTGAGGAGGATGGTACGATAGGAGTCAGCTGAGATGTGAAGGCTGTGAACATAAAAGGAAGTGAGCGATTACTTATTGAGCTTTGCCAAGAGGAAATAGCACAAATGGCATGAGGCCCAAAAGAAAACGTCAGCCTCGCTTTCGGGAAAATGGATGCATTTTTAGGATACCCAGAGTGAGGATTAAATAAGCAGCATGTTATCAGATAGGATGCTGAATCTTGTGAGATGATAATGATAGAACATGGAAGAGAGCCCCAATCTGGCAGCTGGGAGCCAGGGTGCTCTCCTTGGCTTTTTCATCTGTTTGCCAGCCTCAGGAAACCTGCTTCTTGCCTTCACTCATTGTCTCATTAAGTTGCAATTGCTTTGGGGAAAGACTTTTGGGACTTGGTTCAAGTTTATTGTACAGTGCCTATCTCAAGGGAACAATTTTCTGGGTGCTGTTTTAATAACATCAGTAACTAGTCTTCACCAGGGCCAGATTTACAGGGCGGATTGCTAAGCATAGTGGTTTTTCAGGTGTCTAATGTCTCCTGGCCAGCTCACGTTGGATTTGGATGTCGTAAGATGTTGTGCACCAAGACAAGGTTTATGCTGCTGGGCAGAGAGCTACATAAGATAGCAAATGGAAAATGTAATGTGAGGACAGGGCTTTATCTTCAGGCTCCAAAGAGGACTGGTCCTCTCAGTACGGATCTGGTAGAAGGCACTTCTCAGGATTCATGAGCTTTCCTCTTGTGCCACCTAAATCCTTCCTCATACAATATCTTAGAGGAATAAAGCTTCTCCCTTTTAACTCAAGATGACCTTAAAGCATTCCTGGGGGACATGACATGCTGGATTCAAGTCCCTCCTCTCCCTCAGGTAACTTGAAGACAAAGCTTCTTCCCCAGCATGAGTACCCTTAGAGCACGCTTAAAGGATATCCCAGCACCTCATTTTCCCACTGTTGTTTTGTGGGGCAGGGCAACATCTGGATGTCTTTACCAGACAAGAGTCTGAAGAGGAGATAGAGAAATATCTGGTTTATGAGCTACACTGCATATTAGGAGTAAGCTGGGTATTGAAATGTTGATGTCAAGACGTAGGAAGTCCTTTTTGTACCAACAAAAGACTATTGTAGGCTTCTGTGGAGTGCCTACAAACAGGACTTTAGGGATTTTAGTGCTAGCAAGCAGCTAATAGAAGACTTTTTGCATTGCTTTGGTTCCAGAAGTAACAAGTAGGTGCTTAATCTTTTGGTGGAATATAGCATTTAAGCTTTGAAAGCTTCTTCTTTCAATTTCTTGAGACCTTACAGGGTAACGACCTTCCAGCACGTTAAAACAAAATTCCCAGTCGACTGACAAATTTTAGAAACAAATCAAAACTGAAACAAGAGCAGGATGTGATAGTAACAATAAATACAACAGTGCTTTCTTTTCCTCTCACAGCAATAGTCCTCTGCTGCAAACTTTGCCTTCAAAATGCCTGCTGGGAGGTTCACTGGCAGAGACTGAGGAGGTGAAGTGCTTCCAAGCTAATCAGCTCCAACAGATAAGGATGGGAACTTGTCTGGCAGAGAGACAACTCCTTTCTTTTTTCTTCCAAAGGAGCTTTTAGATTTACATTGTTGGGTAACCACAATTCACACAAAATATTTGCTCTTTGGGAAATGAAACTGAGATAGTCTTGAGTCTGGCAGAAAATCCCAATAATCCCCAGAGAACATGGAATGTGAAGGGGAAACACCGTTGGCTCCGCAGTTCAAAGCAGAGATAAAAACTCCCCAAACTACAATTTTTCTGTTAAACGGTACTTGTAGGCTTTAATGTAAACTCTTCGCGTGTAGTCTCCTTGCTCTGAATTTCTCCCCCGCACATGTTGTTCCTGATTTTTCGCAGTCCTTAAATGGCAGAGAGCACAGAAGGTCACATTGCCTCTGACGTGTGCATGTGTGTGCGTGTATCTTGCTGGCAGAGCTGCAATAGCATTGGCCTCTGCATTGTGTAGAGATGTCCTGAAACTGGATCCTGCTACAATAGGTGCCGTGGAAAGTTCTAAGCAGTGACAAACTTTCTCTCAACAAGATTACAAATGATGTAACAGACTGATGACACAGACAAATAAGTATATTATGGAATGAGAGGAGACAAGATGATCAGCAAGTAGGGTCTATTATATCAGCTGCTGAAAGGCTATTCAAGGCTAAAGGTGGCTCCTGGTTGTCCGTAAGAGAGATGTCCCTTAGACCCAATACTGGAAACCAGAGTCTGAGTCCTGACCTGGGGTTGTAGAACCATAGAATCTTTTTCCTTGTAAAAGACCTTTAAGATCATCAAGTCCAACCATTAACCCTTCACTGCCAGGTGCTAAACTATGTCCCTCAACACCACATCTACATGGCTTTTAAATCCTTCCAGGAATAGGGACTCCACCATTTCCCTGGGCAGCCTGATCCAGGGCTTGATAACTCTTTCAGGGAAGAAATTTTCTCTAATGTTCAACCTAAATCTTCCTTGGTACAACTAGATGTAATTTCCTCTTGTCCCATTGCTTGTTATTTGGGAGAACAGATCAACCTCCTACTCATGCCAACCTCATTTCAGGGAGTTGTAAAGAGCAAGAAAGTTTCCCCTGCAACTCCTTTTCTCCAGGCTCAACAAACCCAGGTCTTTTGGCTGCTCCTCACAAGACTTGTGCTCCAGACCTCTCACCAGCTTCTTTGTCCTTCTCTGGACTTGCTTCGGCCCCTCAATGTCCTTCTTGGAGTGAGGGGCCCAAAACTGAACCCAGGGTTTTAGGTTCTTCCTCCTCAGTGCCAAGTCCAGGGGGATAGTCCCTGCTTTAGTTCTTCTGGCTACACTAGTGCTGATCCTAGCCAGGATGCTTTCGGCTTTCTTGGCCACCTGGGCACGCTCTGGCTCATCTTCAGGTGCCTGTCGACCAACACCCGCATTTTGTTGTGACCCAAGTGCAGGCCCTTGGCCTTTTTGAACCTTATCCCATTGGCCTCAGGTCTTCAATTCAGCTTGTCCAGATCCCTCTGTAGGGTGTCTTACCCTCAAGCAGATCAACGCTCCCACCTACCTTGGTGTCATCATCTTAACTGACTTGGTGTTTGGGTCCTGCTGGCAAGCCATGGGTGGAATGCTTATTCTGCACAAGCATTGGAGTGAGGAAACTAATTTATCAATAATTTTAAGCACCAGCCCATATTATTTTGTTCATCTCTGAACTTACCCTGAATTTTGGCAGAATTTGCCAGATAGTTTCAGCAGGAAGCTTTGAGTCAGGAGATGAAGGTAATGATGAGGAGGCATTACCACAACAGCCCTACTCAGGACTCTCCAGTGGTTTAGTCTGGATGTGAAAATTAAGACTCAATCTCTGCTTTGACAAAAGGCTTCAGACTTGCTCAGGCTCTGACACAACATCACAGCAGTTTTTTTGCCAGCACTGTCCCTGGGTTCTCCAGCCTTTCAAGAGGATATCCTTCCTCTGCTTTCTGAACTACATTTTGGCAGATTTATTAATTTTTTTACCCTTCCATGGCAGTTAGAATTTGACTCCAGATGAAATACACGATATAAAGTACTAAGAAAATGTTTGAAGCTAATAAAAACAGCACAGAACCCTCCCAATTCCTCTATCCTGCTGACTTCAAAATACATTGGTTGGCTCACTTTGACCTAAGAATGACTGCTAGGACAGGCAAATGTATGGGATATGCCATATTTCCGGGAATAGATGCTGAGATGCAAGCCAAGCATCTTATGCTGGGAATCACATTCATAAGTCAGGAAAAGGGAGTTGTGAACCCATTCTGAACCTTGCTTCCGGTCCCGGAGGAAGGTTACCACAAACTCAAGGATGGTATGGACCAGTTGTCCATGCTTCTGAAATTCTTGAATTCTCTAGTGTTTCAAACAGGATAAACATTTTGGCCCAGGTCATGAGCTAGCAACATGTTTTTCCACAGAAGGAACAAACTGTAAGTTGTAATCTTCGAACTGAACGTTCCATATTAACCCATTTTTGTTTTTATCAGTGACAGCACTAATTAAATTACACAGTATTAACAACATGCAGGGAAAAAAAAAAGGGTAAAAAACATATCTATTGTAACATGTTGAATGAGGACCATGTCTAAGTCAAAACTGAATGCTTTTCTTACAAGTATTTTTTTATGCAAATAGAAACTTGCCCAAAGGAGCCTGTTCCCTGCATTATACAGGCAAGCAGGCTGAAAAATCAAATTGATCCAGTGTGGTCTTTTAACCTGTGAATCAAACTTGATTTTACTAGAGGACTGAGAAAAAAGTCATGCCTGGACACTAAGCATCACCAGACCATAAGCAGGTATCTGTCCTTTTCTGCAGCCACTTAGACCAGTCCTCTTCCAACAAAGTAAAGATGACCCAGTTGCTTTCAACTATTGCTTAACATAGGTTATAACACATTAAAAAAAACCCAAAAAAACAGCCCATTGATTCAAAAGTGAAATATTGTAGAAACCTCAATTTCTGGCATTGCCAGGGAAGTCCATGGTCTAACAGTGGGTGTTTTCCAAGCATAACTTCCACAGGAACCCACCGTCCTATAAGGAATTGAGAAGAACAAGCTGTGATAGCAAAGACAAATAGATCTGAGGAAGAACACTACACAATGGGCTTCCTCCCAACATTAGACACAATGTCTGGGATTTCAAGGATTTGAAGAGGCAGGTGAGTCAGATGGGTCTGGGCAGTGGGGGTCAGTTATGCTCAACACCTCCATTCCTGGCAAGCCCATGGAGGAGCTTCTGGAGGGTCATGCTGACCTCCTGGGGTTGACCTGGTATAAATGAGAGTAAAATTTGACCTGCATTTTTCTTAATTGTCTCTCCTTGTAATGAGAAAAAGCAGGAATTAAAGCCAAGAATAACTAAATATTCTGACAAGGGTTCTGTACGGGTCTAAATTCTACAACCGTCTGGTTTCCAAATGCAAAAACACTGCCTCTGCTTAGGCTCCCAGAAGGAGTTCTCATACTAGACCCTTAGAGCCACCATTCAAGCTCCCTGCACATTTTTTTTTCAGCTGTAAACTGCCTTCAAGTTTTTATCAGAACTCAGCTATCTGCCTGCATTATTTATACAAACACACATGTGCACCAGATCCTTGGCTAACTAAATTCTAGCCACTGAGGAATGCAAAGAGCAGCATGTCACTATTTTTACTTGGAGCTGATCTTTTTTTTTAACAAAGTTTGTTCTTTTTTGAAAGCTGTGACACTGTTCTCAAAGTCCTTTTTTCTTTTTTTAAAGTATATTTCATCAAGGCTGGTGATTTAGCTTCTGTTCTGCATCATTCCTGGGTCAGACCCCACACTCAGTGTATGAAAGTCTTTTGTTTTGGGACATTCCCACGTGATTGTCTACTTGAAGGGGCTGATGCTAGTTGTATCTTCAATGATCAAATCAGTGGGCTGGTTTTGAGGTCATAGATATATGTGTGCAAGCCACATGTGGTAAGCCAACTCATATCAAAATCTCCAGCAGTTTGGGATCAAAGAAAATTGTGGTGTTTGTAATAACTTGGAGAAAGATCTGTGGACATTTGCTGGAAATGAGCTTGTGAGGAATATGAGGCTCCTGTATTTGGCATACTCTTATTTTATTTTTTTGATTGCTTCTAATCAATGCTGTAAGTGTTAATGACTTGTTTTGTGCCAGTTGGACTTGATAAACTAATTAAAGAAGGCCATGGGATGATAAAGCCATGTGTCTGGAATAGCTGAGTCAGGCAGCGCAGCAGGAGAGGTCCCTATTTTGCTTTAGGTGGAGCTCACAGCTGCTGTTGCCATTGATGGTTGAAAGGGGAGTAAGGTGGATCTGGGATCTTAGTAATGACCTGTGCTGGTTTTGGCTGAGGTAGAGTTCATTTTCTTCATAGTAGCTGGCATGGGGCTGTGTTTGGGATTTTTTGCTGGAAACAGTGTGGGTAACATAGGGATGTTTAGTTACTGCTGAGCAGTGCTTACACAGAGTCAAGGCCTTTTCTGCTCCTCACACCACTCCACCGGCAAGGAGGCTGGGGGTGCATGAGAAGTTGGAGGGGACACAGTTGTGACAGCTGAACCCCAACTGACCAAAGGGATGTTCCAGACCATATGATGTCATACTCAGAATATAAAGCTGGAGCAAGAAGAAGGGAAGCGGGGGAAGTTCAGAGTGATGGCATATGTCTTCCCAAGTCACCATTACAAGTGACACCCAGCTTTCTTGGAGATGGTTGAACACCTGCCTGTGATGGGAATTGTTGAATGAATTACTTATTTTGCTTTGCTTGTGTGTGCAGCTTTTGCTTTACTTATTAAACTGGCTTTATCTCAGCACACGTTTTCTCACTTTTGCCCTTCTGATTCTCTCCCCCATCTCATGGGCAGGGAGTGAGTGAGTAGCTGTGTGGGGTTAGTTGCTGGATGGGGTTAAACCACGACATCACCTACATGCTTCAGAAACGTGGAGAAGGTCTGGCTTCTACTGTCAAGTGCCCAGGACCCCAGAGGAGGGGTTTTTTGCATCAAAAAGGCTGCCTCCTCCGCCACTGATGGGGTACTGAAGCTGTGGCTTCACCTGGGGCAGTGTAGACCAAGGTTATCTGTGGAGCTGTGGGGTCTGTGGCCTGAGGACTTTGCCTGGGAGCCTGCAGTAGCACCCCCACAATGCCTGTGCCCCTGGGAACATACACCCACAGTGAATATCCTCTTCCACTTTCCAGATGATAAGTCTGGTTTAGGAAACCTTGGGCTCATGCCCAACTTCGTCTTATCTCATAAACTCCTGTCCAGTTGAGGAGAGATCCAGAATCAGCAGGGAATGAAGGGACAGCACTGTATTGTCTCCAACACCTTCGTATAGCCAGCAGAAGATCAGAACCAAGTGCCTTCTCTGTGGATAAGAAAAACCACAGAACTAGGGACTTGTGCAAACAGGGGACTGTGAACAAACCACTGGGCTTTTGCCCAAAGAAGGAAACATGTCATGTTTCAAGTGGTGATCTCTTGGAGACTGAAATAAGGTACTCTTAATGCAAACTTAACGTGAAAGATAATGACACTAGAGAGCCCTTTTGTTCCATATAACACAAAATTAAACAAAGACCTTCTGTCTGGAAAACAACAAAAGTTTCTAAAGATATTATTCCTAAATAAATAAGCTTAATAGAAGCAAGTCTTTCCATATTTTGCTACTTCTATTCTCATCCCATACTCATTTTCTTAGTGAACACTCGGTCTTGGGGAAGATGTTCTTGACTGCATAAAGTTTGATAATACTATCAAAGACATGGTGTCACTAAAAATCCTAATCAGTTATTTACAGAGGACATAGACACCAGGAAAAAGGCAAAGGATAAAGGGGGAAATTTTATAATATAAGAAAATATAAAATCATAAATGCTGGATCGAAACTGAAAGGCATACTTACAGAATGAAGAAGATAATGGAACACAGTAGGGCTGGAAGAGATTTGGGAAGTTGCTGCTCAGATAATTATCTGATGGCATCTCAGAGTGCACAAGTGGGAAAACTGTGAGCTTTGTACAGTTTCCATTCAACAACAACTGTCTCCAGAATGAGGTACTCATTTTCAATGTACATTAAAAAAAAAGCAAACAAACAACTAAGCTTGGAAGTATTCAGGTGGGAGAACCAAAGGTAATTGAGGTGCTGAAAAATTTGCCTTGTAGCACAAATCACGAGGTGGTCAGACTGTGTAGCTGTCAAAACTAGAGGAAAAGAAGTGTCTTGATCAGATTCTTACAGTACTTACTATGAAAGAGGATTTATGAGAATTTTCAGTCTTGGAGACAAAAGTATAATGAGACCTAAAGGTTGGAGGTTAATTGGAACTAGACTAATGGAGATTTAAAATAAAGGCATGTAACAAGTCTTTGGAACAGCTAGGAACAGGGAATGTGGTAGAATTTCCATTGCTAGCAATTCTCCAAATCACCATAGTACATTTTTCTCCATTTGAAACATGAATTAACTGCCAGAAGCTGAATGGCCTCTTACGCAAGAAGTCAGACAAGTCGATCACCATGGTCTCCTCTGATCTTACAGCCTATGACTAATGTATCATGTGTTTGTTCTCTCATTCTCTCTGGGGGAGAAGGAGATGCAGTGGGCTGTTTTGTTTTGGAAGGATTATTGGGAGTTTTTACTGTATTGTACTTAATTTGGAGGCAGGAGGTCAGAAATGTGTGTTGTCATTGGAATAGAGAGTTGCGATGTTTGTGGGGGTTCTTTGTGGAAAGCTTGTCCCATCCTGGCCCCTGAGAACACTCTGTATTTCATCCCTCTTCTATTAGAAAGTGTTGCAGTGCTAGAGGATTGAGACATTCCCAGTTCAGGAGCTGTGGATGATCTTTTGCCATTGCCACTGAACCCTTACGGAGTGGGGTTATGACATGGAGCTGTAGGAAACTACTGTGCGCAAGAGATGCTTTGCATGCTTCCATGCCTGATGCAACTTGCTGTGGTGCCTTGGGCCCCATGGAAAGATAACTAGTCATTGATGCAGAAGACCTGTGTTGCTCCTCTGCTCACCAATAGCCTTTCTTTCATGGAAAACGAGTGATACACAGCCCAGCTATGCTTACTGAGGGGATAGTGTTGGCCCTCTGAACTCTGCCAGCCATTGAAAGATGAGCATCGGGGCTTCTGAGTCACTTTTCAAAAATTAAGATATCTCATCATATCACTTGCAATCAGCCAAAGACAACTATCTCACTCTCATATATCCAAGCTGTGACTAATGAAAATTATTTTTAAGGGAAAAAATATTTATCTGAAACAACAGCTCTTATTCTGATTTTAAAATGTTGTGCTTTACAGTGTTCAATGAAGCATATAATACTATAGATTTACTATTATATAATACAATACTATATATTCTATAAATACACTATATGTATATTATATATTATACTGAATTCAGCAAACACTGAAAAAAAAAAGGGGGGGTGAAGTTTTGTAAATATACAGCTAATCTTTACTCTAGTAATGAGCAAAACGTTATTTTTGCTCCATATGACAAACACATCAGACCACTGAACTAAGTAAGGTGTTGTTATTTTACATGTAAAGAGAGACTATAGACACACGCACAAAAGGAGTCAGATGCCTCAGTCCTCTGAAGCAACAGGGACTTGGGTTTCTAAAAGTCTTCCCAGGTCTGATCATAACTAACTGGTCCAAAGTCACAGACTAAGGAATATCATCCCTGTTTGTTCATCTCAGCCTGTGAACAGTAACTGCTGGACTATTTTGGTTAATAAGACCTCAGCTTTCTGTTATGGAGGTTTTGTAATTTAACCAAACCAGAGCATAAGACCTCACAAGCCTGAGTTTGAAGTAAGTTTGGATTATTTTAGATTTGAACTTTGTATTTTGACCAACATTAAAAACAGATAAGACAGTGAGCATCACTGGCAGCGTTTTCAGTTCAAGGCATAGGGTTTAATCTGAAGCCTCTCACTGAACAATCCAACCCTCAAAGCTGCCATGAACGGGCAGAAGTTACCCACCAGGTTGATCATTGGTTCACTATTTCTATAACAAAATCATCATTTGCCTCCATGCACTATTCATACATACAAGACTTTCTCTGAAAATCTCATCTTCTGTGTTAGTAAGAAACATAGAGGTTGAGAACGTGGGGTGAAATGAATTGTTCAATAAGAGGAGTAGAAACAAGGATTAGATCCAAGATCTTTTGAGCTTTATCATTGTGAAACTGCTCAAGAAAGAGAAAAATCCTCTTCCCTTCAACTCAGTGGTGAAGTACCAACCTCTTTCTGGAGGTTACACATTTTGATGGGCTCATTCTTGACACGTACTTTTACTCTCCTCGCTAGAATCCTTCAGCTCTTGAAGAAAGAGTTTTTCTGAGAATGATCAATGAGAAAGTGGAGATTCCCACTATATTTGGCAATTTGTTAAGGTGATGGTTTGGGGCTGAAAGAGGAAGGAAGGCCCACCTGATTAACATGTGGCTGAGAGGCTGGTGCCACCAACAGCATTTTGGGTTTTTTGAACATGGGGAGCTTTACGCTGCACAGGGTCTGTGGACAACAGATGGAGTTCATCTGTTTCAAGGGGGGAAAAGAATCCTTGTGTACGAGCTGGCTGGGCTCATTGAAAGAGCTTCAAACTAGGTTCGAAGGGGGAAGGGGATAAAACTGTGCCTGCTACAGTTGAGCCTAAGGGTGGCAGGCCATTGTTGGAAATGAAGTCGGTAGCCCTGCTCAAGTGCCTTTACACTGATGCATGCAGCATGGGTAACAAACAGCAGGAGCTGGAGGCCATTGTGCACCACAACTGCTATGATGTAGTCACCATTATGGAAACATGGTGGGATGAATCTCATGAGTGGAGTACTGCAGTGGATGGCTATAAACTCTACAAACGGAATAGGCAAGATAGAAAGGGTGGTGGGTGGCTCTCTATATTAGGGAGTGTTTTGATTGCATGGAAGTTAACAAGTGTGATGGATGGGTTGAATGTTTATGGGTAAAGTTGAGGAAGGCCAACAAAGCAGATATCCTGTTGGGAGTCTGTTATAGACCACCCAATCAGGATGAAGAGGTTGATGAATTGTTCCATAGACAACTGGTTGAGAAAGTCCCTTGGGGTATAGTCCTAGAGGGCAAAGGGGTCCAGGAAGTCTGGACTTTTTTCAAGACGGAACTCTTAATGGCTCAGAAGCAGGCTGTTCCCGTGCAATGTAAGACAAACTGGTGGGGAAAATGACTGGCCTGGCTGAGCAGGGGGCTTTTGCTGGGACTTAGTAGAAACAGGAGAGTCTACCCTCTTTGGAAGAAGGGGTAGGCTACTCAAGAAGAGTATAGGGATTTAGTTAGGTTATGTAGAAAGAACATTACGGGGGTGAAAGTTCAGCTAGAACTCAGCCTGGATACCACTGCAAGAGATAACAAAAAGTGTTTTTACAAATACATTAACAACAAAAAAAGAACCAGGGAGAATCTCCACCCCTTATTGGGTGCCAGGGGGAACATTGTTACCAAGGATGAGGAAAAGGCTGAGGTACTTAATGCCACCTTTGCCTCAGTCTTGAATAGTCAGGCCAGTTCTCCTCATGGTATTCAGTACCCTGAACTGGAAGATAGGAATGGAGATCAGAATAATCCCCCCATAATCCAGGAAATAGTAGTGAATGACCTGCTAAGACAATTGGACACCCATAAGTCTATGGGGCCGGATGGGATCCACCCGAGAGTGCTGAGGCAGCTGGCGGAGGAACTTGCCAAGCCTCTCTCCATCATTTATCAGCAATCCTGGTCAACTGGGGAGGTCTCAGATGACTGGAGACTTGACAATGTAACACCCGTCTACAAGAATGGCAGGAAGGAGGATCCGGGGAACTACAGGCCTGTCAGCCTGACCTTGGTACCAGGGAAGATTATGGAGAGGTTCATCTTGGGGGTGATCACATGGCAAGTGCAGGACAACAGGGGGATAAGGCCCAGCCAACATGGGTTCATGAAAGGCAAATCATGTTTAACCAACCTGATCTCCTTCTATGATGAGGTAAACCGCCTAGTGGATGAGGGCAAGGCAGTGGATGTTGTCTACCTGGACTTCAGTAAGGCATTTGACACTGTTTCCCACAGC
>JAVSBS010028609.1:0-13327 GCA_033124195.1 Coracias cyanogaster
TGCAATACTACAAGCTTGAGGAAGAGTGGCTGGAAAGCTGCCCAGGGGAAAATACCTGAAGGTGCTGGTTGACAGCAGCTGAATATGAGCCATCAGTGTACCTAGGTGGTCAGGAAGACCAATAGCATCCTGGCTTGTATCAGAAAGTGTGGTCAGCGGGACTACGGAAGTTGGTGAAGGGTCTAGAGCTTTGAGTCTTATGAGGAACCATTTTGTTCTCAAGTTTCCAGCCAGAGAGTTTTTATGATTAACGGAGGTAGTAGAAGAAGAAGAAATATTAATTTGTATCTCATCTAAATCATTATTAGTGTGACTGGACCTTAATGAATTGCATTGGCAACATAGTATATTTATGATATTTGTCAAAAGTTCCCAGGGCACTGAATAAGATTTTTAGTATCAGAATAAAATGCTGATGTTCAGGTGCTATATCAATATATTGGAAATATTTCCTTGCCTCACAGATCTAATCAATAACCTAATTTTAGTGAAATGAATGTGATAAACAATGAAAATGAATGGAAGTGATTGATTAAAAAATAGTGGCAAATTGGAGCAATAAATCAAAGTCTCTCGAAAGCAGGAAAAATGACTAACTTATATTTTTGATCAGTGAAAAGGAAATACATATGAGGAATATTATAGTACTATGACAAACACTGGATATAACTTCTTTTAAAAAAATCCCCAAAGCTTCCAATGCAAAAAAGTTAGCAGTTAAAACCTGAGTTTATTTGCTAGTGTTATCTCCGTGATCATCTGCTTATCACTGCGTAATAATTTTGCCTGAGGTTTCCTAAACAAAAAATTGCTCCAAATGTTAGAAACATCACAGGGTTGAGAACCTTTCCATCCCTATAAGGAAATAGGTTGTGAGATGCAGAACTTAATCTTTTTCTCATTCTGAAATAACTCCACTGAAATCCATGGAAGCCAATGATAAACCAACTTGAAACTCTGAACTATTTTAGGCTGAATGGCCTACATGCTCATTATTCCTTGGGCTAATGTCCATTATTCAAGGGTAGTGATCCATTCCACTTTAAAAAACCCAACAAAATAAAACAAAACCAAAAAACAAACAACTAAACAAATCACACTCTTCATAGCACCTAAGTGGTTTCACCTACTGGACAAATTATTTGTAAATCTGAAGAAGTTGCTGACTTACACACTTGTGTCATTTTGATGTCATGTCCATAATATATGCAACAGTACTTTATTTCCTGTTATGTCATTAGAGACTCTATTTCATGTATGAGATTATTCTACTTCCATAACCACAGTATCATTTACAATTTTGTGGCTTTTTTTTTATCTGAACTGCACTGGTACTTTAAAATCAAAATCCTCATAAATGAATCCAATTCCTACTTTAATAAATTATTTTGATTTTTCTATAGCAGATCTATTGAAGCATTTTTAAATAAGTAATCCCCGAAGCATTTACATGCAAAGATATTATATTGCATCTATGACATAGTACAGAAAGTCATAATATAGCTGATTTGGGTTGTATTTCTTCAACTTCCGTGAAGGGATCTGCATCTACCCAAGCACTAAATCTCTTTCCCTATTAGGACCATTTTACAATGACATTCTGCAAAGATGTCCTGCCTATTACAATCTTATTGCAGCAATATTATTATTGCTTACAGATATTTCTACTTCTCACAACTTCACTGTTAAGGTGCTTTCCTTCTCCAAATACTTTTCTTGTTCAGGAAAGTCCCCAAGGCATTCAGCCTCAGCTTCCTTTCTGTAGGTCAGTGACAACGGAAAGTTTTCAGTCTCATAATTGAAGAGGGAAAAAGTAACTGAAAATTCCTTGTGATTTTCTTTTTGGGAAGGAAAAAAGAGGTCATATGGAAGAACAATTAAAAAAAAAAGAAAAGTGGAGAATATTTCAAAGTATCGTGTAATTTTTATCAATTAACTTTAATGTAATATGCAGGCCACTTTTATTGTCAGTCATATTGATTGGCACGATAAGGCAGGTTTTGACATGTAATTGCATGCCTGGCCAGAAGCATAAAGAAAGGTATTCTTCTCCATTCTTGGGAAGTTAGAAGCTGTACCTCTGAATCCACATTGGTAATTTTATGTTCAACTGCAAGCAAGAAGTTGCCTTATTGTGAAAAAATTTTGGAGTCCTTTTCGATATTATATCACGACTAGTCTGCTAGCTACACAAAGCAGAATCAAATGAAGAAACACAAGAAATAATGACTAGCAGTAATAAAATGTAGCCACAAAGAAAAACTAATTTTTTTTGACATGAGACTATTGATGAGGAAATGCCACTGTTCATTGTTGCTACTTGTAGTTAGATCCACAATCAAAATGAAATTTTATTTTTTCAGATAAGTTAGATTGCTTGGTAAATTCACATTTCACATCAGGAATCATGGTACAGGCAATACTATGCTTGCATTTGGGATTTAAAGGAGACATAAGCAGCAAAAGAACTCAAACATACTTAGTTCATGCTGTAGATTGCCTCATCTTGCTCTTGTTAGGTGTCAACATGATACCCTGTGTCCTGATTGAAAGGTTAGTGATGATAACAAATGACAGATGCTGTCACATTTCATCCCTAGTGTATAAAGGTCACTGCAGTGAAAGATACCATGGCCTGGTCAAGTCTTCAGGCTTATTTTCCTCAGTACAATTTCACTGATAAAATAGATAAAATTAAGATATGTACTGTTATAAAAGCCTAGCATTTTTATTTCTTTTATGTAATTAATTTTTATGCAGACTCATACATTAAAGCTTTGCATAATACATTTACTTCAGTAATATCTCATTATTATTGTACTTCATTGAATATACTAATACGTGTATTTATGCAAAATGAACAAGCAGCCTTTGTATGACAATCAAATGAGAGTATGTATGAGTAAGGAGTTATTATTATTACTTGTAGAAAAACAGATAATGGCCTGGTAGTAGGAAGGCTAACAGTGTTTAACTTTTTCATTATAATTTCAATGGTCATTTATTAGACTAAACTGGATCATTTTCTCATGGTTTTCTGAATTTCCTTCCGATTTATCTTTCAGTAGGAAGACGTTTAACCTGAAGCCTCATCTTTTAACTCCAGTATCAGCAGGATGACTAACTGAAATTTCAACCATCTATTGTTTACAAAATGTCCACAAACTAGTGACTAAATAAAATCTTTTAAAGAGAAAGGCATGCTTGTTTTATAGATGGATGTTGTAAAACTTGTGGTGCAAACTTGAAGAAATCTGTCAGATTTCATACTTCTATCTGGTTTTCATAGCTAATGATACAACAACTATTTTTTTTTTTAATTTTTCCTTCTTAGAATCAAATCTGATCAGTGTAAGCCGAGCCTGAGTAGCCTACATCAGAAATATTTCTGATTTTTTGTTGTTGTTGTTATACATTGATAAAATTAGCTTCAAAAGGAAAAGGATTAAATAAAAAGAAAAAACAAGTTTCTAAAAAGACCCGATTGGCCACTAAAAATATGAAGAAAAAAAAACATAGAAAAGCATGAGAAATACAGCTAAAGTAACGTACATATAATTAGCATAATATACATAATATTTTCAAAGTGATTGAGACAAAACACAGAAAGTAATGCTTGTGTCCCAGAATTACTCTGGTGATTCCAAAAGTCAAAGTGCTTACTAATCAACTTTTGACAGGCATACAGTGAATTTACATATATATAATGAAATCTTTCACAATCTTATGCTGGATTATCTATGGAGTACCTGATGTAGTGATGCTGAAAGGTATTTGATAAATTCCAGTGTAATGTTAAGACTCAGGATAGACATCAATAGCATAATTTAATAAGAAGGAAATACGCTTTTCAGTTATCCAGAAACATATGCGTAGAATAAGAAAACAAGGTTTAAAGAATACCTTATATACTAGCATACTGTTATCAAGCCATTGAGTATTTTGTTTGACATTAATTCAGAAAAAAAAATCAAACATCTTGCATCATACTCAAGGGGAGCAATTAAAATATGCACCAGTTGAGAAGAAAGCCATACATGGCACATATTGAAAAGCTAGGAAAATATTTCAGCTCAATTATCTTAATATACTAATCTTTTCTTGCTCTTCAAATATTGTACCCAGACCAAGATCATTTGGTAACAAGACCAGAAACTGAATCAGAGAACAGGAGGTAAAATTAGTTGGTTGTGTAATCTGACATCATTCGATCAGGTAGTTATTTGAAAGGTACTAACTCTATTGTACACTTTTAGATATTTGAAAATATATTGGCAATAGACCCATAAGATTTAATCAAATAAGCTCTTATTATCTAGTCTTAAAAAAATAAATTTAATTACTGTTTGAAATTTTAGGCTTTGGCATGGGTAGACTAGATTAGACAGAGTAAGACTATTTTGGACTTCCTGTCTTCTGTATTTCTTCAAGTGCAAAAGCACATAATAAATACAAAAATGACATATACAGCTCTGTTAATGTAAAAATGTAAAAAAAAAATAAATACTGGAAATACAGGAAAGTAGAAAAATGTGAACATGGCTTAGATGACAACTGTGTCACCAGATGCTTCAGAAGACAGGTACAATGAAATAATACTTAAACCTGGTTTTCTATCTCAGAAGCATAAACCGAAATAACCTCTTCCAATCTAGTAATTCTTATGTAATACAGAGTGGAAAAAAAGAATGGATGGGTTGGGGGTGGAGGGGACCTGTAGATATTGAGAAGAACATTTTGCTTGAACCTTATGAAAAATCTCTATGAAAGTTGAACATCTCAGGTAAATAAACAAGATAAGCTAAAGAATACCAGGAAAGCAATGAACTTGGGGTCCTTGTTGCAATGTCAAATCATCGACAGTTCAGAGTTTGAATACTGAGGTCAATGAAAGATATTTTGATGAAACAAAAATGAATATAGATATCTACTGAATATGAGTAAATTTAAAACGTTTAGTGAAAATCTTGTAGCCTGTTTTCCACAGAAATCCACCAAGATTCACAGAACAAATTATACACTTTCCATTCAGATTTTCAACTGGTTCCAGTATGTGTCTGTAAATGAGTTTGAACTGAATTTATCGAGTTTCTAATTAAAACTCAACACGGTGGTACCAAGGCTATTTTCTTATCTTGATAGAAATATCCATGTCACCTGTGATCAGACAGCAACTAGAAAAGACAGCAATAATATAAAGTATAAAAAAATGAAATTTCAAGTATCTAGTAGCACCTAGTAGTGAAGACATTAGATACGTTTTCATATGGAGTACTGTCAGATCCTTCCATCATCTTATTTCTAAAAAGTCAACATACTGCATGAGGATAGAAGCCAATATGGATCCAAACTGGGCTGGCCATTATTTTATTAAAATTATTAATGGCACTAAATGTTAAACTATGAGTGTCTCATTTCTTGTATATGCATATCTTCTTTTTTCTATTGCAAGGAAAACAATAGAGAAAACAGTGAAATGAAAAAATAATAAATTATCATCTTTTAGATGAACAAGTAGATTCAGGGACAGAATATACTCCTGAGGTCAAGGAACAGCAGCTTTTTAAAAATCATTCAAAATCTTTGTGTCCAGTAACAGACTTTACAGGTAAATATGACAAAGACATGCCTTAAACTAAACATTTGTACATTTTCTTAACAGGAATTAATCCTTGACAAAGAGGAAACTTCTGATATGGAAGCCATCTGAGTTCTTTTTGTGATCTTCTGAAGCAGCTGGTACTTGTCATTATGGGAGCCTGAACATCTGACAAATTTTTGGCAGCTCGGATCAAGTCTGCAATTTCTATTACTTAGTATTACTGTTAAACATGCTTTAAAGAACCCACAGCTCAGTTATCACAAGAGGGCACTATAGGAATGCCTGCTGAAGAGTACCCAAACACTCATCTGAAGTATGTTCATTACTTTTTCCTTTTTTCTTTTCTCCTTCCGTAAAAGTAGAATAAACAATAAAAATGCTAAGAGCATGACCAAGATCTCACAACTTGTTAATGAAATCTAATATTCCTCTGGTGAAGATGTTCAAGAATTTATGCTATATAGTCAAAGTGCTACGTTATCAAATTTTTAATAGTTACCTTTACAGGGTCAGTTCTCTGTTCTAAAATGTTTCATCCATCCCTACCTCAACCATACCATCTTTTTCATGATCAAATGTTCTGTTTAATAATATGATCAATAGCCTAGCTGAGGTGCCTTTGTACCAATACACACAGCATAGGTAACAATCACGATGAGATGAAAGACACTGTGCTACTAGAAATCTACAATCTAATCACTATTGCTGAAACGTGGTGGGATGAATGACTCGATTGGAATGCTGCAAGTGATGAAAATAAACTGTTCAGAAGGGACAGGCAGGAAAGAAGTGTAGAGGATGGGGGTTGCCCTCTGTGTGAAAGAATGGATTAAATGCACAGAGCTGTCTTCGAGAAACATTGATGAACAGGTTGAGAGCTTATGGGTAAAAATCAGGGGCCAAGCCAACAAAGGAAAACTCATGGCTGGCGTTTACTACAAACAGTCCACCAAGGGGAGCCTATTGATGAAGTGTTCTTGATTCAACTACAGGAACCACCATGCTCGCAGGCATCCTGCTGGGGGCCTCCAGTCACCCTGACATCCGCTGGAAAAGAAGCACAGCAAGCTATAAGCAGTCCAGAAGGCTGTTGGAGTGCATCAAGGATAACTTCTTAATCCAGGTGATAGCCTAAACAGCGAAGTGTTACTAGACCTGTTGCTTACAAACATGGATAAACTAATTAGAGATGTCAAGATCTGTGGCAGCCTGGGATGCAGTTGTCATGCCTTGATGGAATTTACAATCCTGAGAGATATGGGTCAGTTGAGGAGCAGAGTCTGGACAACAAATTTTAGGAGAAAAAACTTTCAGTTATTTAAGGATGTCGACCCCCTGGGAAACTACTCTCCAGAACAAAGAAGCTGAACAGAGCTGATATTTTTCTTAGAGCACAAGAGCTCTCAATTCCTACCTGTAAGAAATCAGACAAGGATGGCAAGAGACCAACATGGCTTAGTAAAGACCTCCTGAGCAAACTAAGTGTAAGAAGGAAATACACAGGTAGTGGAACCAGAAAGGTGTGTCCTGGGAGAATACAGGGATTCTGTACATAGGCAGGGATTTAATCAGGAAAGCTAAAGCACAGTTGGAGCTGAATTTGGCAAGGGATGCAAGGAATAAAAGCTTTTAAAGATACATTGGCTGGAAAAAGAAGATCAAAGAAAATAAACCCATCTTGACAAAAGAACAGGTAACCAATATGGAGAAGGCTTGGGTACTCAACAAATTTTTTGCCTCGTTTTTCAATGGCAATCTCTTTTCCCCTATCTCTCAAGCCCCTGAAGCTCAAGGCAGGAACTGTGGAACAAAATCCTTCCTGTCGTAGGAGAAGATCAGCTTCAAGACCATCTGAGGAACCTGAACACACAGAGGCCTATGGGACACAATAGGATGCAACCTAGTGTCCTGAAGGAATTTGTTGATGTATTTGCCAGGTTGCCACTCTCTATCATATTTGAAAAGCCATTGTAGGTACGTGAAGTCCCCAGGAACTAGAAAAATGGAAATGTTGCAACCATTTTTAAAAAGGCTAAAATGGAGGACCCTGGGAACTACTTACCAGTTAGCCTCATCTCTGTTCCTGATAAGATCATGGAGGAGATCCTCCTGGAAGGGATGTTGAGACTATGGAAGACAGGAAGGTGGTTAGAGATAGCCCATATGGCTTTACCAAGGACAACTCGTGTCTGACTAATCTAGTGATCTTCTACAACAGTGACTAGATGAGTGGATAAGGGAAAAGCTACAGATGTCACCTACCTGGACTTCTGTAAGGTTTTTTATGCTATCACCCACAAAATTCTTACCTCTACGTTGGAGAAATATTGGTTTAATGGGTGGGCTATTAGATGTATAAGGAATTGTCTGGATGACCGAGTGCAAAGTTACAGGCAATGGTTCAATATCCAAGTGGAAACCAGTAATAAGTGGTCTGTACTGGGATGAATGCTATTTAATATTGTCATCAGTAACATAGTGAGATTGAGTATACTTTCGGCAAGTTAGCAGATAACATAAAACTGAATGATGCTGTTGATTCACTTGAAGGAAGGAATGCTATCCAGAGTGACCTTGACAGGCTTGAGGAGAGGGCCCATGCAAACCTCATGAAGTTCAACAAAGCCAAGTGCAAAGTCCTGCACCTGAGTTGAGACAATTCCCAATATCAGTACAGACTGGAGGATGAATGAATTGAAAGCAGCCCTGCAAAGAAGGACTTGGGAGTACTGGTGGATGAAAAATTGGACATATACTGGCACTGTGTGCTTGCAGCCCAGAGTATCCTAGGCTGCAATAAATAAAACAGCAGATTGAGGGAGGTGATTCTTCCCCTCTACTCTGTACTTGTGACAGCTCACCCAGATTATTGTATCCTATTCTTGGGTCCCCAGAAAGACATGGACCTGTCAGAGTGAGTCCAAAGAGGCTCTCAAAAATGATCAGAGGGCTGCAACTCCTTTTAATATGTGAAGGGGGGCTTGTAAGAAACATGGAAAGAAACATTTTACCAAGGCATGTGGTGATAGGACAAAGGGCAATGGTCTTAAACTGAAAGAGAGTAGATTTGGACCGGACATAAGGAAGAAATATTTTTTGTGATAAGGGTGCTGAAACACTGGAAACATCTGCCCAGCAAAATGGTGAATGTTGCATCACTGAAAATGTTCAAGGTCAGATTGGGTGGGTTTTTGAGAAGCTATAGTGGAAGTGTTGGACTATATAAACTTTAAAGGTACCCCTCAACTCAAAACACTCTATGATGCTATGAATAACAGTATCTCTGAAGCTTTATCTTTTGATTATTAATGTATGCTTTGAGGTGATGAGTGGGAGCTGGAGTTCAAGTCTCAGCAGTAGTGTATTCCTGGAACAAACGTAAGAAAAGTGTTTCTTATTACATTGCTAGAAAACAATTATTTTTTCTACTTCTAATTCTAGCTAAGTCACAATTTTTATCAGATATCTCTGATCAAGGAGAAGAGAAAAATTAACTATTGCCTTTTAAGAGAAAACAGAGAACTACAGAACTGACACCACAAATTATGATAATTGAAAGATTTGTTGGAAGGTTAGCCCCCATATATTTTTTCATTTCCTGTAAAGAGTTTTCTTTCAGCACCAACTTTTTTCAGTAAAGAAATGGAAAAAACAGTAAGAACCTTATTATCCACAAGGCTAACTGATGAAAGCCTCATGATCTTCAGAAAATAATTCCTAGCAATCTTATCCCTCTTTCAAATTCTGCTTATAGGATACCTGTTGCTGAAGACCTCATTTTTCCACAGAAAATATGGTACTTTTGAAGATATGCTTTGCAATAGGTAATATAATTTTGTAAGTAATTATTCTATGTGCACATCTGTATTTTAAAGGACACTTCTATTTACTTCCTGAAACAGACTACAGGAGGTATAGGATCTGTTTTAGTAAATGCGCAAGTTTATGTTTTGGTTCTAAATTTTAGTTGGGTGATTGATTTTTATTAACAGCATACAAGCATCATCTTCTTTTGCAGTTATATACACTCAATCTTTCTCAAAAGAAACTATAAATTGCATCTGGAAAATAAGCTATGTACATATATATGTATGGGGTTTTGTCAGTATTCAGACACAAGAACTCCTGCTAAAGCAGATAGCCAAAATTTAGAAGCCTTTTATTTCCTAAATGTAGATTAAACCTCATGACCAATAATTTTCTCATTAAATGAAATATTTTGAAATGGTGTCATTCTTAACTTTTTCATGAGGTCCTAACATTATAGGTTTTTACTTCTATTTCACTGCTCCAATATCTTTGCTATAATACTTTTAGTGTTACAAACAAAATAAAGTAAAATTGAAAAATAGAGGTCTCATAAATATATATTTTTAAAAATTTTGTCATGCATACTGATTCCACCAAATTGACATTTTTAAAGACGAAATATATTGCATCAGAAATACATTGACTAGTTTTGCTTATTAACATAACACTACTAAAATAATTACAAACTTCTAGAACCCTGTGAAATATAAGGGATTTTTCTGGTTTGTTTTGCCTATCATCTTCCCTTTGGCATGCACTAACTAAATAGAGACTATCTTCATGAGTAAGGACAGTTTTTATTTTCTGTGATTGAGCTGATGGCTTCTAGCTGCTTTATGTTGCACAAGAGATACAGTCTATATCTCTGTGCTCTACATATCACAATAATTTAGGTATCCTAGCAATATGAGATAGCTAGAAAAAGATAGAATTGCCTTTTTGTGAGCATAAACCAAAATTTAATCTGCCTTCAGATTTACAAGTCCTGTTTCATATCTTTTCCATTTGTAACTTCAGGGCTTCTTCATATTTAAGGTAAACCAAAACTTGGTAACTGGTTAATATTATTCTCTTAAAAACTAGATGTAAAACAGATCTGCATGTCTCTTTGATACCATAAAAAATTGCAAGGAACTATGGTTCCGGCCAGGCATATCAATGCATTCTTTTAACACAACTTTGATATTTTTCAAAAGGGGATAATTGAAAATAGGTTTTAAAATGCAGCACAGTTCTGGTAAGCTTTTTAAGAATAGTAAAGTAAATCTAGATTAAAGAAACTGATGGAAACTCACATTAAAAAAAATCTTTAGAAGGCAAGGAAACAGCACGTCTGTGATTTCAGAATAGAATAAAAATCAAATTTCTCAGTGGTAGATATTCACAAACTGTCTTTTTGTTTTTCTGTCAGCTGCAGCAGATGCATAATTGTAGTAGTTTAGTAAAGTTGCTGTGATTCAGTCCCTGCAGCCAAGCCACGTGGCTGCTGCAGCTGCCCCCCACCGCAAAGAAAAGAGTTTCAAAATGCCTTTTTGAGTTGAGATAAGGAGAGTTTAATACAATGACACATAAGAAACAATCGCAGTAACAACAGCAATAACAACAGTAAGAACTGCAATGTACAAAAGTAAGCAATACAGTATGAGCAAACAGACCCCAGCGGATCAGCCGTACACCACCAGCTGCCCAAGAGCTGCCCGTGGAACCAGAACTAGCCCCAGGGCTGGATGACAGCATGGTATAGAATAGCCTGGCTGCACCAAATTAACCCTGTCCTGTCCGAACCAGGACAGTAATATACATTGTCTATGCACGTTACTTTGCCAGATCGGTGGTTAAAAAATGACTTGTATTATACTAAAATTAATCACATTTCAAATGTGCATTTGTCTTCCAGTCACGAAGAGCCATGTTATAAATCTTTTGATCAAACTTTTGCTTCAGCAAGTTTTATTTCCTACACAGGTCCTTTGATTGAAAAAGGTCGTCTTCTGTCAAACCTTGTTTGCTGTATTAGCATTTTGGAATGCATGCTGTTACTCTCAAGCCACAGGCAATTTTGAACATGAGCATATGCAATAATTAAGAAGTTTGTATTACTACTGGGGAAATCTTGATCAGCTGCAATGGATAAAACTCTAGTTTTGCAAATATACTGAGTCATTTACCAAAGTGGAATTCACAAGAAAACTGGGTCCTACCTCTTCAAATATTTACAAATTTTCACACACAAATATTTGGTCTTCTGGGAGTTTGAACTGATTCCTCCTTTTCAGTCCATTTATGGGGGTTTGCCACCTCAGCATTAACTGCATGGTAGACTGGTGGTTGCTATAGTATCTTTCTACCTGTCTGAATTCTGATATTGAACTACTGTTTCAGCCACTGAGTTCTTTTTACTTATGGTACATCTCTCAACAGTATCTTAACAGCACTCTGACATGGAAATCCCTCCTTGGTAAGAACTTTACTTTAATGAACATGACATCTTTTCTGAGGCTAGAGCTTGAAAAGAAGCAGCAAAAAGTCTGATAGATTCCTGTAACATGTACTTGATAATCTTGCACACTGAAAGCTAGGTGGTTTTTCCCACTATCACAGAAGGAAATAGTCTGTATTTCCTAAACACATGTAAAATATGTTGCTGGTGAGAGCATTCAAGTTGAAAAATATCTCTTGATTACTCAGAGAAATTCTCTAATGAGGTAAGATAGAGAAAGTAGACTGTTTAGAAGACCATGGAAGAAAATTCAGTTCATTATGTTGAAAGTCCTAGTGTGAACTATTTTAATAGTAACAGTTTTTTACAGTACTTTTTTCAAAAGTGAAAACATGCATAAATGGTTGACGCTACTCACAAATTGAGATAAATAAAATATATCCCCTAAACATGCTGCTGCTTTTCCTTGTAAATACTGTATTCACTAAAATATAATAATAGTTGAAAGGATACTACACCTTCTAGAAATACTGTAACAGCCTAGTAACGAGAAAAATGTTAAAAATGGGACATGAGTAACAAAGGCAGTGTTGCTACACATCATTTTTTATGAGTTTTAAGGTAGGTACAGAAAAAAATACACAAAGAATATTAAAAAGAATTTAATTTCTAACCTCTAGATTTCCTGCTCTGACAATAAAGATAATAAATAAGTACATAAGTTTTATAAAACTTATGGTTAACAGGTTAACATATACATATATTATTAATATTTATTGAAAATAATGTAATGACCTTGAAAACATCATTGAAGTTTGGAACACTCACACATAATATTACTTACTTAAAGAAACTGTTAGGCTCTGTTGACAAGATTCTCTGCAAGCCTGAAGGCAGCATGAAACCTGCCAATACTGGTACAACACTACACTAATAAACAGCATGGAAAATTTGTATAAATCAACTAGTTGGCACTGAGCTTACTTTTGTTTCTTCAAGGTTGGGTGTTTTCTTCCTCTGTTGCAAAAAAAATAATGTGTTTTATTGTAACATATTTGAGATTGAACCGTTGTATACTCTATTACTTAGATTATAATGCTTCTCAATATAAACTGCTACTTTTACACTAGCTTGTAACTTTTCTGAACATTAATCATTTGGGCTTGATTTTTCCATCAGATATTTTTGTAAAAATTACTACTATTATCTAATGTTTATTTTAAAAAAGTCAGTCCCCACCCTTGAATGCTCCACCTCCAGAGCCTGGAATCACTTGAAACAAACTTCTTTGTAATTGATAGTAGACACTTACCATTTTGATGTTAAATAGGTTGTAGATGTTCAATGCCATTTTTTTAGAGCTTTACTGATTAATTCTTTAAACATTTTATTTGCATTGGCTATAGTCTAAGAACGTTTTCATAGCAATTACTGATTGTGGTAGTTTAGTAAAGCCGCAGCAGGTCTCTGCTGTA
>JAVSBS010028610.1:0-52943 GCA_033124195.1 Coracias cyanogaster
CGCGGGCGCGGAGCTGCGCGGCCGGAGCTGCCCCTCGGTACGCGGCGAGGCCGTGCGGGGTCGGAGCAGGGGGAGAGAGCGCGGATCCGGCCGGTCACCGTCCTCCCGGCTGCCTGCGAAAGTAGCGTGTAGTTGGAAAGAAATATTGCCCCGCTTGATTAAATCGCCTCTCTCCGGGCCCTGATCCAAAAGCCTCTCGAAGTCCGCGGGAGCCTTTGAGTAGGTCGGTACGGTCGTCTACTGACACCGTTTTTTCTTTTTTCATTTTATTTATGTTTTTTTTTTAATCCCCATCATGCTTGGATTCACTCCAGGTTTTATGCCTGGAAATCTGCATCTGTCTCCCTGTCCGGTGGGATCTCTTATCTGTGCGTGCTGCCTTGCGGAGATCTTTCCGAGGCGCACGCAGGCCGCATACGCTGCAGTGTTAAACACCGAACACTTTGTCTTTTATCTTTCCCGTAAGCGCAGGATGAAGCTTCGTCAGATTCTTTCCTCCTTACTTTGCCCGTCAAAAAGGCGCCGCGGGCAGACACACGCTCCCGCCTGCCAGGCCTGGGGCGGCTGCGTGGAAGGGAAGCGCGCAACCGGCAGACATCTTCTTGTGGAAGAAGGGACGTGCGGCCTGGCCCTGCGAGGGAGCAGGCTGCAGCCTTCAAAGGGCAGTCTCATGGCCCCTCTTCCCAACCTCGCTCGCAAATTGCAAGCGCGTTGTTGCGGCGGGCTACACCATCTCCAAAACCTGCCGTCCTCAAAACCCGCCGTCCTCACGCGTAACCGGGAGGCTTCGAGCAGGACGCGGCCTGGCTCGGAAGTGGCCTGGCTCGGAAGCGGGAGGGCTCCAGGCGTGCCTGTCGGTAAGGTGTCGTGGGTCAACGTTGGAACCTCCAGTTCGTACCTCGCGGTGGAGTGGGAGGGTCAGAAGTTCCGGATGGTTTAAATCTGAATTATTTAGCGAGCGCGCACATGACACAGCTTTTTATTTTTATTCCTCCCCCCTGCCCCCCCCAGTTTAGTTTTCTTTCTCTCCAGCACGAGAGCCCCGTTCGCTGTTATTTGCCCTGGTGCGGTGTTATTTGCCCAGCATATACAGTTGACCCAGTATCTGATGAAGCCGATGAGAAGAAGTCTCAATGGGACTGTTGACCTAACAAGTAGCATGTCGGTCTCCTGGTGGCATTTGAATGTTCTCACAGTGAATGCTTCGAGACAGGAGAGAGCATAAAGCAGAGATTCTTTGGAATCCTTAATTAGACACAGTGATTTTGGAGGACTGGCTTCTGCCGCTACCCTCTAGTGCCTAGTACTTTCTTTTGTGACCTTGAGGTTAAGGATACCAACCAGCCCTGTTTATTTTTAATAAAATCTTACGGTTATATGAGACAGTTCTAGGTTTTATTTATTTTTAGCGTAAGTGCTTCCATCTTATCTGCCTCACAGGTTTATAGGAAGGATTTAGCTAATATTTGGACAGCACTTTTAAGCTATGAAGCTCTATAGGTCTATTATACTGACCATTTTCCGCAGTTTTCATTTTAGGAAGGTACTTCCGTGCTCTTTCACTTCAGAAAGATGGAGTTCAAATCTTGAGCTTAGTTTTCCCTTCAAGTTTTGTTAAATGCCTGATTTACAAATGGTGACACAGGGTCAGATTCTGATTTCACTTACAGGTAATGAATTTCAAAGAATTTCTTGATCCTCAGTGACTTTATTCTACATCGAAACCACTTTAACTCAGAATTTGAGCCACAGTTTCATATTCATGAAGAATAAGTGTATGATTGCATTACATATAGTATTCTACATTCCTTTTCTTGCTTTGATTTTTCTTATTTTAGTAACTTCAGTAATTTAAGAAGAAACAGCTTAATTTTATTAATTCTTATTTAATTTCTTTTTTTCTCTTGTGTTTCTGAGAGAAAGACATCTACAGGTGGGTGTTGTAGAGAGGGGCAGGTGGCTGAAGAATAATTTGGAGGCATCCTGCTCATGGCTCCAGGGAGTTATAGCGTGCAAGAAGATTTTAAAAATTGAGATTAATGCCTGGGTCTGGAGAAATTCCTCTGTGCTTGGCACGCCATTCCTGGCACCGGGAACAATGCACTGCCACCCACATCCTTTCTCAGCACTCAGGAAATCCTGTCCTCCCGTTTAGTGTGTTCTGTGGGAGGGAAACCTATGTCCAAGCAGTAGCGCTGAAAATAGGGGTCCTTAAAATTCTGGTGAAATTCTAGTGAAATGAAAGATCTATTTACAGAAAAACTAAAGCTCTGTGGTGGGGGTTTTTTTTGGATCAGTGGGTGATTTTTTTAATAGAATGTGTTACAAGGTTGTACTTGACAGGATGGGGATTGTTTGTGAGAATCCCAATTTTGGATTAGGCAGCTGACAGCCTGCAAGACATTGGTGGCCGGTAAAGCTTGCTCCCCTGAAAGGAGAGATTTCCTCTTTTACCAACAGATCATTATGTTACAAGGTGTGTATTAGAATGAGAATAATACAACTTCCCCTGTCTTTGCTGATCATATCAAAACGAATGGCATCTTGAATTGTCAGAGCATCAAGTCCATCTTCTGATAAAATATTAGAAGACACACGGGTCTATTCATCTTATGGGAGATTTTGTTTTAGTCTGCAAACTATTTGATGGCGATGCTGTTAGATTAGCCCTGAGCATCCTGCGGGGACCAACATCATAGTCAGGTACCAGGATTTTGCAGAGGGGTTCCCATAAATATTTCCCGCTTGCTTTGTGGTAAACCTTATCTCCTAGGTTTGCATGTGCTTCAGGGAGTGAAATTCTTATTTATTTTAAGGGATTTAAAATATGATTCTCTAAGTTGTTACTAAAAATTTCTTACTTTTTGATACAGGTTATGCCATTTCAAAAGTAATGAAATTTCATCTCCAGAATTGTTGTATGAGATTTTTCTAAGCCGTAGCCAAAGATGAATGTCTACCATCCAAACTGTAACTGCAAGGTTTGATTCATGCTTTCAGCTAGTGAAGATCTCCTTAACCGCAGGTTTGCAACTTTGATACTAATGTCAATGCGTTAAGTTTCGGCTGTCTAAAAATTGTAATACATATGGTAGAATATCTAGAAAATACAGTAACAGATATTCAGTAGATTTCCAGGGTCTGAAGGTTCTGAAAAAGTCAGGGGAGATCAGGAAGGTATCTCAAATTTTTTAAATTCATGTCTTTTTATTTATTCAAAATAGAAAGACTGCTCACTGATACTTTTAGCATTCATCTGTACATATCTGTTAAAATCATCCTTAGCATTTAGCAGAAAGATAATCCCCAAAGGAAGCAGGAAGCAACATTTGAAGTAATTTTCAGGTGTGCAGCTTGAGTTAATTGCCGAAATATAATTTTAAGGTGGCTTAAAACTGCTAAAAACTGCTAACCTGTGGAATTTAGTGAAAAACATCATTGACCTCTGTGGACATAGCATGTTTAATGAAATAATTCCTTCCCTGAGCGACCCTTCTCTGTTCTGCTGAGTGACCGAAGCTGGTGTCAGGTGTGGGAAGGCAGAGCCAGCAGGTACAATGTCCTGTCACCTGGGAACTGGTTAGAAAGGGATCCTCCACTTCATGCATCGCAAGCCATGCACAATTCCAAGTCCTTTATAGGGTAGTCATCAAGGCAGGCAATTATTCTTGTGAAATGGATCAATCATCAGAAGAGGAGTGTCAGGGTCACTATGTGGCTGGTAACCTCTAGAGGAAGTAAAATTATTTACTTATTTACAAAGAAATAAGGAAGAGATGAATCTTGTGAATATTGGACCATTCATCCCATATTTTTTCACAAGACGATTATATTCTAACTCCCAGACTTTACATATCCCTGAGTTTCTCAGGAATTTAGCTTTTTAATCAGACCGCAAACTGTTTGCAGGTACGTGCATGGCTCTGTGGGCAAGGGTTATAAAGTCATTTCCTTGAAACTGGCAAAATGAAGATTTGTGTGATTTTAGGTGTGTGAGCTGAAACTTCCTTGTCCCTGACTTGTCAAGGGAATGAGACGAGTCTGATCCTCTAAGAGCAAGCAGTATATTGAGTTGATTTCTCTTAGCTGTGACAGAACCATTTGCTAAAACTTCCCCCAGAAGACCGAAGTGAGTTCTGCTGGAGTCGTGATTTTGATTTCTGATGGGCAGTAATAGAAGTAAGATCTATTTCACTATATTGGCAGAGTCTAGAGCTCTGCCTTGAATTATGTGAAAATCTGTAATGGTTGGGGATAGCAGAAAAGTCAGGTTTTTGTTGGGACTTTCAGAAAGTTCATGAAGATTTTGTTTAACTTCATTTCCAGTTATTCTAGTTCCGTTCAGTCACATGGAGAGGCATTTTCCTTGCCATTGGAGTCATTGCATCAGTTGCTTAAGTTTTGTCAAAGTAACTCCACTCCACTGGTTGGTGAGGGGAGTGTAGGAGAAATTTGACTTTCAGGGTGATTTTGGACAGAGTTACACTTGTTTGATTTGTCTGAAACAGTAACAATATGTTTCCACCTATTCCTCATGATTATACAGGGAAAACTAAAATACATGCCATTTTTAACTGAATGCTGTATTAAATTGGTTTGACTCCCATTTTCTGCCACCTGTGGCGTAGCTAGAACAGAGAGTGAGAACAAAAAAATATAAATGACTCAGTCACATTTCCTTTAGGAGACACATCATGCCCCCCATTCATGTCAAATAATTTATTTCAGCTCTGACTGTAACAGTGTTGTGACACCCTGGGCACAGAGAAGAGATGCTGCCATTCTGTCATTTAATAGAGGGACACAAATTTATGCTGTAATATTTTGGTTAAGCGGCCAGACATCATTTTTAGCCATTTAGATGGCCACCAAAACAATCTCAGCTCAATGCTGGGATGTAATTCAGCTTAATTAAATACTGAATTTTTCTGTAAATGGTAAGTACCTCGTAAACCAGACTGTGGAAAGAACCAGAAGTAGGTTCACAGAGAGGAACCTGAGACAAGCAGGTGCTGTTGAAGCAGCCCAGAAGACTTAGTTGCCACCTGCGTTAGTTGCTACCAACTCTACAGGGAACCATATCTAGGCTCTGGAGCGAGATGGAGACAGTGCTACAACCCACAGTCTTTCTTTTCCTTTTGTCCAGAGTGAGGAGGTCCCTTTAGACCCATAGAAAACTTGATAGAGGGAAGCTGATGACACCTGGGTCTTCCCTAGGGGTGGATCTGAGGTACAGCCAGGCATGCCAGCATACCTTGCAGCCTGGAGGCACTCAGAGGTTTCACATAGTGATATGAATCTATTTTAGAAGGGCTGATTTACGCCGAAGTTTACATATGAGGTAGGTGTTTGTAGCAAACAGATTGTCTCTGCAGTATCTTACAGGTGTTAGGGGAGTTCATCATCACAACACCCTGGCAGGGGGTGGCATCGTTGCTCTAACTATAACAAGCAGTTTTCCTCCTTTATACTCGATGCCTGGTAAAAGTCGGGTTGAAAATGGCAGTGGTGCTCCCTGTTTTGATTTGGTTAATGCTTTGCACAGATTCTAAATGTTATATAAAACTCCTTTTTAATGGATTCCTCTAGGAATCGAGTTTTCAGTAAAGGCCAAATGTTTTTATCACTGATCAAAGAAATGATAATAGAATCAGGTTTACACATGGCACAGGTTAACTGTGAACAAATGGAAGAATAAGTGATAAAGGGGCAAATTATTATTGCTGAGTGACCTGCAGTGCTTAATGAAGAGGTCAAAATGAAAAAAAAAAAAGTTTTAATATTAGCTAGGTGCAAGGCAATGTAATAAAGAATGAAGGCAAGAGGCTACGGAGGGCAGGAGGCTTTCTTTTGGAAAACAAGGACTTTGAAAAAGATTTAGGATTCTTTCTGGATAAGCACCTCAAAATGAAATCTCACTGCAATTCTGTGGCTAAAAGGCCAATGCAATCCTGAGATGTAAAAAAAGAGTAATATCAAGCAGATAAGGGGATTTGATGTTGCCTGTGTGCACAACGGTGGTAAGGCTGCTGTTAGGAACTGTGTCCAGTTTTGGTGTTCGCAGTTCAAAAGCAGTGTGGAAATAGTAAGGTAAGTTCAAAGGAAAGGTATGAAAAAGGATTCAGAAAACAAGTGTGACAACATGAGGCATAAGCAGCTCAACTTACTTAGCTCATTGGGGAAGAAGCTGGCCACCGCAGGTAGGTACTGACCCATGGAAAAGATATCCAAGAGGGAGTAGCTACTTTATCTACCTGACAAAGGCATTATGGGACCGTGGCTGCAAGCTTAAGTTAGACAAATCCACCCTTAAAAGAAGACACGATTCCCTACCCCACGGAGCCCTAAATAATAAAACTGTTTGTCCTGTAAAGGCTGTCACAGGTAGGGATGTTTAAGAGGACGTTAAATATGTATTTTTAAATAGATGCTTTCATCCGCTTTGTGGAAGAATCTGTACATCTGTGTGTGCATGTGTGAGTGGGAGCTTTGTCGGGAGGTTGGTGGCAGTTCCTTGTCTCGCAGTCTGAGAACCTGTTAGTCCTCCTGTTATTCGGTGCCTGCGAGGCTCTGGGGACCCGCGCTGCTGGTGTTGCTCTCAGCATCCCCGTAACACCGGCAGTTTCAAAAGAGAATAATTATTATCAAATAATCATTCTCTTGTTGCGTGGCTTCAAGTGAGGTCTTGCAGACTGTCAGGAAGGATTTCTTTTCTTTTTTTCTCTTGGAAGAAATTGGCCACATATATCTTGGTTATTTGGGAGTTGTTTTATTTTTCTGCATTCCTCTGGAGCATCAGGGAGGAATGGGTGGCCCTGAATGGCTTTTTGCCAATGTTCAGCGCTGGTGCAAACACACCCTTCCCCGGTCATAGGTGCCTCAGTGCTGTGTTTTCCTTTCATATTTATGGTCAAACTAATTCCAATAGTTAAATTGATTAGGACTTTTGCCTCGTGTCACATTGGCAGGGGTCTTGAGGGTTACACAGCTTCTCCAGTCCATCAGGCACAATGTGCACACTAGGGTCATCTAGGTGTTTCTCTTTTAGTTTATTTCTTCTTTTGCAGAGATCTTGAGATTAGGGACAGGTTCTTTTCCTTTTATTCATAAATCCACTCCCCCAAGGACTAAACTGCTGTGATTTAATTTGGGGGTTTAAAATAGGGATAAAGCATATTGCTTTTGAGATATATAGGAGATCAGGCTCTCAGTTCTGTTTTTAAATTCTGTGAAACTTTCTATAAATGGTTTGTATAGTCAATAAGGATATGATTAACAATGTTGTGCTGAGTATTCTGCACAAAATTTTGGCATTTGGAAATTCAGAGGCTTTTGTATCCAAAAAGAGTGATGTGATGATCTGTCTGCCTTCTTTCACGGAACAGTCTATAAAATTTCCCTTGGTAATTCTTGCATGGAGCATAAATCTTACAGATGAGCTAATGAGAACATTTACAAACAAACAAATGCAAACACCCAAATCTTGATTCTCTTGGAGAATCTATCGCATTCCTTTCTCGGTTATTTGGAGTAATAATTAGCCAGGTTGATTTTCATAATGTTCTCTAGGACTAATCACAGCCCCATGAGCATAGACTAAAATCCTGGCACTGGCCAAGCTGTATGAGGGTTTGGTTATGAATAACCCTATTCAGTTATTTCCCTTGTGCGGAGCACGGGTTAGTAAGCTGGGGTATGTACACAGCTACACGCATGTAAATAGTGAGAACGGTGCCAGGGAAGTAGAATTCCTCAGTATTTAGGAGAGAAAAACATTAGCAAGAGGAATTTTTTCCCTGCCTATCCCTTTTGAAGCTTTGTTTCACAGTAGCCAGAGGGAGAAAAAAACACATTATATGAGTAAATTGGCTGGAGAATGTAACCAGAGCCCCAGTAAACACTAAGAGTGAAAACCCATACGAGTGTGTATTCAAGCAAGTATGCGCAAAGATGGTGTTTTCTGCAAGCACTCTCTTGGAGGAAAATGCTGTTCTGTAACTAAATAACTGCGAAGAAGTCGGGTTTTGGCTGAACTGCCTTGTGTTTAGATTTTCACCAAGGTTCCCCAATTTCCCCCTGTTGTTCCCCTCCCCCTCTGCCCCAGCCTAGTTTGTGTGGTGGTCCCTGATACTCTGAATAATTCAGCTGAAAACCGAGATCCCTGATGACCAACGCCAATTTTCAAATTATCAGACTCAGACTATATGATTTTGGAGTGATAGAGTTGGGATATTTTAAATTCTGTTCTGTCAAGGAATGATTAGGACATTAATTTGAGCCATATTAGTACATCTCCCCTGTGCTAATGGGAGGATAGACCCCCTTTCATGTTTAATCTAAAGAGGGATTGATGACTGGCGAGGTTGTCTCACATAGGGATGTCTGCCACTGAAATAAATGATGAGCTCAGTGAGTGAAAATGTTTAGGCTGCACTCTCTAAATATGGATTCTTTCTGTGCCGAAGGCAATGACAGCCCTTAGGTGGAAGCTCTGTAGATTTTTCTCATTGTGGGCAAAAATGAGCATTTTTTTATTATTATTTGTTAGCCCAAGGCTTGTTTCTTGAAGTTGCTACCAATTGTTGTTGTTTCATAAACAGCCAAGTCATGTTCAAGAAGCAGAAAACTGACCTCAGAGATGACATAACCACTGGAGGCGGAGGAAAAAGGCAGCATCGCCGCTGTCTGACAGTGAAAGAAAAGGGCACCTTTCCTGGTGGAGTTTGCCACCAACTTTTACTTGATGTGTGAGTTTAGTACTTCTGCGTTAGAAGAACAGTAAAGCACCTTTGAATTAGAACAGACTAGAAAAGTTGCTTAATGTGCTTTTTTTACTCTTATTACTTTTAACCCACCACTGCAAAATTCCTCCTACCTGTAACAAGTAATTTAATTTGGAAAGGCAAATAAGAGCTCATTAGCTGATGCACTGCTACAAAGTAAGTGAGCAGATTTTATGCCTAGGGACAGACTTTTACAACCATTTTGAAATGGCACAATGCAATGCAGTAAATCCCGTAGCCTTTTCAGAGAGGAAGAGAATACCCTCCTTCCCTTACTTGGATGCAAGCTTCCTTCATCTTAAAAGCCTTTGTATTTGACTACTGGAGAAATGGATGTATTCCAGGGGATCCCACACAAGTAGGGTAAATACGTGAGTGTTCCCAACAACTAGTCCTATCGATCTGTTGTGTTTCCCATTACATTCCTTGTGTATTGTGGCTGGACATGATCTCCATATCTGAGAGTTCTCCATCATACTCCTCAAGGAAGAGGCAGTAATACTTCCGCAAAGTGTATCTCCTTCTATGCCTGGGTATTTTTGGAGATGTAAAGTTTCCTTCTGTCTCGAAAAGCTGGTTTTTTACTAGTCTTACTGTTATAAAGAACAGTGTTTAATACAGAACTGTCTTTTTACTTCTCTAATAACGTGGTTTTCTACAAGGACTTTGCCTTTTATGTTACTTACCTTCATGATTTTCAGAAATGATTTTTGTGAACACTCACCTTATTTCCGGCAATGCGTCCATGTAGATGTAGAGCCCAGGCAGAGAACCCTCCACATCAATTGGTAACCACAGTCCAGGGCTTTTAGTTATTTTAAAGCATCAAGCCTTTATATATTATGGCTAAAATTTTTCAGGATAGATCCAGAAGGTATTCAGAGGCTCAGAAATCATATGTGTGTCTTTTAAAAGTTGACTTTAATTTCTGATTTGGTGAAGAATAAGATATTCAAATGACAGTAAGTTATCACTCATTGGTGGTGGCTGAAATTCTTGCAGTTTCCAACTTCAGCGGTTGTTTTATGGTTACCCAAGAACCAGGTGAGTGAAGCAGATTTATGACTCCTGAAACAAATATTAGCATGGAGCACATCAGTAACTCAGCGCAGCTTGGAACATGTTTTCTCCCAGCTGGAAAACCAGACAGGTATCATCATGGGGGTGACTCTGCTCACAGGTGTCGTCCCTTTGGCTTGAATGGAGAGTTTTGTATGTGAGCAGGTGTTTGCTGGCTGGAGCCCAAGCAGAAACCTCTGGGAACCCTTTATTTCACATAGTACTGGGACTGTAGTCTTGCAGACCCTCACTCAGCATTAAGAAATAACCATAATAACCTCTCCTGTTCCTGTAAATGGAGTGTTTGGCTGCTCTGTCAGGCGTCATGATTGGCAGGGTTGCCAGACGTGTGACAGCATCACCTCTGGACTTAGTGCCAGTGCAGGCAAATAGCAGGTGCTGGCTTCAAAACAGCCCAAGGGAATTGTTCTGCTCATGATTTATACTGGACAACTTCTCCATACGTTCACAAAACTGAGTGCTCTGAATGCCAAAAGTTTATGTGGCTTCAGAAAGGACTCAGATGAATTCCCAAAGCAAAAACATCTATGGAGAGCTGCTAAACACAGAGGCACCAGCGCTGGCTTAACAAATTCATTTGCTGTAATAAGCTGAAGTCAGGCAACGTGTGCTAGCAAGATACTGCCACATAATCTCCCCATTTTACGTTCTTCCCTAGACATGCCCCTTTGGGCCCTGCCAGGTAGGGTGCAGATGAACTTCTGGTTTTTGATTGTAATTGTAGACCTGGGAAAAGCTTTTGGTGGTTGGATCCTTCTGGGAAAAATGTAACTCCTCAGCCAACTTGTGGATGCCCTCTCCCTGGCAGTGTTCAAGGCCAGGTTGGATAGGGCCTCGAGCAACCTGGTCTAGCGGGAAGTGTCCCTGCCCTAGCAGGGGGATTGGAACTAGATGATCTTTAAGGTCATTTTCAACCCAGACCATTCTATGATTCTATAACATTTTGAACAGCGCTCCACGAGGATGGCGCAGGTGAGACAGTAGGGATGCAGACACTACAGCAAGAGATGTCAGGGAGTGAGGGCTGTTCCTAGCTGGGATGCTTGGCAGCTCTAGATAAAGCAATTTCATGAAGCCAACTTGTTATTCTGGGCAAGGACTACCTTACATACATCTCAGTAATCTCGGTAGGAGAGACAACCCCTCCAAAACGAGGCGCTGAAATGATCTACCAGATCCCCTCTTGCACAAGGTATGACTTTTCTAGAAGTTTTGAAGCATAAGAAACTGAGGCTTAATTCCCCCTATATAAGACTGGCATATGTTATTCCAGAAAAAAACAATGGGGGACATGTTGAGTCTTATCCTTATATTAAGGTCAAACCTTCACTGTACTTCAACTGTGGAAAAAACATCCTCACTTTATTTCCCTTTCTGTAGGAAACTCAGCATATGAATAACGTACCAAAATTACTCTGGAAATATAGCTAGGGGCAAACTAGAATAACTGCTTTGAATATGTTTTGATTGGACATACACAGTGATTCCACTTTAAAAAGACAACTTTAGCACAGCTGGCAACGAAAAAAGATCACCTACTTTGATACTTGTCCTATGTAAAAAACTTATTTCTATTCTTTTCCACCCCTCCATGGCTTCCTCCCTTGCACCTTGGCATCACACAATTCCTAAATAATCCCCACCGCTTTCAAAAACTGTTTAAAAACAGGACTGCTCAACTTACTATTGAATTGTGGACTCACCATTTGGGGCCGAATCTGCAGGCCTTAACAGAGATAAAATTTGTATTGACCCTGGACTCTTTGATAGCATATGGCAAATGTCACCTGAGTTATTAACAGCCAAACAGAATAATGGGCTCCATTCGGTATTTGGGAAACCTTTACCAATGAATTGGAGGAGATTTCTTCCTAATCCCAGATGCCGATTAGTTTATATTCCAATCCACACAGTTAGCTAACCTTTATGATTTTTATACTAGCTGGAGTGAGTGCAGAAGCTGTTATTCAGCCCATAAATGGCTAATCTTTTTAGAAATTTAAGATTAGAGATGTACATTAAGAATGCTGAATTTAAATGTAATCCTCTGTTCACTTGCTGGTGCAGATTGTTTCAGGATATTTGTTACTATGCTGAAAACGTTTCCCTCTCTCTTGGAAATGGTATTTAGATGTCCTATTCCTATGCACCGGTGACTATTTTAAAGAGCAATATCTTGTTAGGCACTAGGGATGAAAACCTAATCCTTGCCACCTGGGGAGCAGGGACTCCTTCGTGTCAGAAACCCTCAGCCAGAAACACACACGTGCGGCACTTGACTTCCAGGATTAATCCCTTGGTCTTCAGCTACTCCTGTGGAGTTAGGCATGCGGGTTAGTGTGTCCAGGGCTGGAGTCCCAAAATTAATCACTTTCAGCCTCTGTGTTTCTCAGGGTAGTGGTGCTGATAAAGGCGAGGTGGTAACAGCAATGCTCTCTCGGACATGAAAAAGAGGGAAGAGGAAGCATTTTGACATTAGGAACAGTGAAAACTACCTGTGTTATCTTGTCCTTGTGATTCACATTCATTATTTATCACAACTCCAAATCAAACAGACTCATAATTGTTTTTCTTTTTAACACAGTCCTTCTCTCCCTTCCCAGTGTCAGGGGCTGCTGTTCTGTGAACTAGATGAGCTGACACCCTAAGCTGTTCAGTTGCTTACTCAAACCTTCGGGTGTTTTTCTGGCTGTTGTCAAGCTGGATATGTTTCCATAAAATGAGGGTGTTTTTCTCTGGGGGAAAAAAAAAAAAAAGAAAAAAAAATACATGAAATGATGCCAAATTCTATATGTCCAGTGTGCTTTCTGGCTGCTCACAGTCATATTTTCACAGAATCACAGAAAGGTAGGGGTTGGAAGGGACCTCTGGAGATCAGGTTGCACAGGATCATGCCCAGGTGGATTTTGAATGTCTCCAGAGACAGAGACTCCCCAACCTCTCTGCGCAGCCTGTTCCAGGGCTCTGTCACCCTCACACTAAAGAAGTTTCTCCTCATGTTGAGGTGGAACTTCCTGTGTTCCAGTTTGTGTCCCTTGTCCTACCACTGGGCACCACTGAAAAGAGTCTGGCCCCATCCTCTTGACATCCACCCTTTATATATATATATTTTAAGCATTGGTAAGATCCCCTCTCAGTCTTCTTTTCTCTGGGCTAAACAACCACAGGTCTCTCAGCTTTTCCTTGTAAGAGAGATGTTCCCTTCCCCTCATCATCTTTGTAGTTCTCTGTTGGACTCTCTCCAGTAGTTCCCTGTCTCTCTTGAACTGGGGAGCCAGTTCTCCAGGTGTGGCCTCCCTAGGGCAGAGTAGAGAAGGAGGAGAACCTCCCTTGACCTGCTGGTCACATTCTTCTTAAAGCACCCCAGGATACCACTGGCCTTCTTGGCTACAAGACCACACTGCTAGGACCACACTAGATCACGGTGAACTTACTGTCCACCAGGACTCCCGCATGCTTCTCTGCAAAGCTGCTTTTCAGCAGGGCAACCCTTAACCTGCACTGGTGCATGGGGTTATTCCTCCCCAGATGCAGGACCCTACACTTGCCCTTGTTGAACTTCATGAGGTTCCTCTTCGCCCAGCTCTCCAGCCTGTCCAGGTCAATTTCAATAGATATCTGTTGGCTGCGAGATGTGTGATCGATTCAAGTGCAGATATTGAATCCTGCAGACCTGTGCCAGGTCCCTGAGCTCTAAGAGGTCTTCTGACCACAGATGGTGGGATGGCAGTTGCAAGGAGGGAACTTCATGTGTGTCCCAGGTGCATGTGTTGCCCTTCCAGCAGCATCTCATGTGCCGGTGCATCTGCATGAAGGAGCCTGCAAGTTTGGTGTTTACATGGAGTAAAAAGACATCTCCCTGTAGAGCAGCTTTATGAACTAGCCTGTCCACCCTTGTAATACTCTAATACTCTTCAGTAACTAGATCAGTTGCTTCTCTTTGTGAATGGTCGCCGTGCCCATAGAACACCAGGTATGGTGCAGTGGTAGAATGGCAAAACATCTGCCTGGCAATTTACTGTAATGCACATAAATTGCTTAGAGGCACATCCTGCTTTGTCTTTTACTGATGGGAATGACCTTTTTTTCTTGTTTAAGGAACGAGTCGCTTCTGCTAACAGCATGCCAGGACTTCTAGCCAAAGCCCACAGTGCCCATGTCAGGGTGCCCTGGAAGGATGCCGTCCTGTGTGTGTTTCCCCGGCTGTGTGAGGGGTTAACCCCAAAGGACGGATCCAGCTTGTTGCCTGAATCCTTCCTCTGCAGAATTCTTTGGTGGATGGGGATTCCTCTCGTGGAGCTGCTCCTTGAGCAGGTCAGGAGGGATCCCTTAGGTAAGTTACGTTTTTGCAGTCAATTACACGTATCATGTAACTGCTTCCATTATACAGAGTATTTTCCACATCATTCTTCTTTCAACCCAGCACACACACCACCCTACCATGTGAGGTAGAAACAGACTTGTTCTTACTCTGGACAGCAGGATGTGAAATGCTTTTGAGATCTCCCATAACGGACAAATGCCCTGCGTAAAGTTTCAGGAGCTTGTGTTTCCTTCAAAATAGTCTACTGGGAGAAAAAAGAAAAAAAAAAAAAACAAACCCAAATGAAAAACCTGCAGGAGATACTGAATTATAAAATCTATTAAAGCCAAAGAATTAATTAAAATGAGTGATTTAAAAATCAGAGATGTCTGGATGCTTTCAAGATGTTTTCTGCTGGATTCCAGAGGATCCAGAGGGAATAATTCGGTAGAAAACCATATTCACTAAACAATAACCAAATGTTGGGTCACTACATTCAGGAAGAGCCAGATGTAACCTGAACCAAAGTGTGGCCTGATCCAAATTACCCGAATAAGCTAGCCTACTTCCATTGTACTACTGCTTTCAATAAAAAGTTTTGACTGCTAAGAAATTCTCTTAGATGCAAATATTTTTTTTTTGAGTAAGAATAATAGTGGAAGGGTTTCAAAGTTATGCAGGTATGGAAGCTTCTAATTAAATAATTCATATCTAAGCCAAAGATGAAAAATCCAATAACTATAATGGTATATAAAGCTGCTGAAAGGTATTTAAAATATATGCATCTATAAAGCTTCATAGATGGATTTCTAGCCCAGCCTTCTGTTCTCTAATAAATCCTTCTCTTTCTTATATGTGTTATCCCATCTTATGTCTGTCACAGAGCACTGGGCTGCGAGGCAGGCACTGAGATCCCTGGGATCCTCTGTATGGACATGGGAAATAAAAGCACTAATATCTGACTTTTTTTTTAAGGCTCCGAAGTCACAGAAATGTGGAGCTTGAAGTCTGGTGACTGACAAGTAAGGGGGCAGAAAGAATGCATATGCCTCCAAAGATTATCTGTTTTAAAATACTCTCCTGGCTGTATTGTTATTTTAGAATTTAAACTAGTTACATATTTGCTATTGAAAACAATATTTGACAGAAAAACTACATTTTGAAGTAAATGGGAGAGTCTCCGCTTTTGTCAAAAATTTCCATTTCTTTTTCAGTTTTCAGCATTGACAGACTTGGAAAATTTTCCAGTCCCTTTTCTTCAGAACATTGCTATGATGAAGACTATATAAAAATTGAAAGTATGTAGTAAAGCCAAAAGTTTTCTTTTCCTTTGGTATTTTTCACCTACTGCAATATATGGTGTATCTCGATTCCTTTGAAGTCAATGGGACCCTTTTCATTGATTTTGATGGCAGCTGGATCAGACCTTTAGTGAAAAGCAATGTACAAAGGCATCATGCTAACTTCAGAGTAGGAACAAATCCTTTTAGGCGAGTAGCACGTAATGGCAGCCGGGGCTTTGCCGGGGGAGGATGGTGCCTGGTGGGGCACTGTTAGTTTCCCGTTTCGGTGCTGGGCTATATGCAGCCAAGCTTTTGTTACCTTCTTATTTGGGATAGAAGATAGAAAAGGCTATTTTTTAGAGCGACTTGAGAGTGAGTCTTGAAATAAAGTAGATGCAGGAGACTCGTAGGGTTACGGTGAGGGAGGATGTGTGGGGAAAGGCTGCCTGTAATTGAGAAAGCTTTACCACATTTGATTCTGGGAAGGGTGTTCTTTCAATGTGGTGTGTTTTGATAAGCGGTATGAGAATTTTTGAAGTCAATAACTTGGTTTATAAACTTCAGCTCAGCTGGACTTAATCCTGCAGCTAGCAAATCCACAGACCAAGTAGCCCAGCTGTGTCCTCATTTGTTAAGATCTTAAACCCAAGGAGACGTCTGGGATGCGGAATTTTATTTTTTTTTTCCTGAACATTTATAAAAAGCCTTATAAAGACAGACAGGAACAAGATGTGCAGCAAACCCAGCTCTTTCAGTAGTGGAAAGGGAGAGAGGAAAGAGATGTATTTAAATTATCTTTGGGCTGGCCCAAATTTGGGACCTGTGTCTGTAAACCTTATCTCTGCCTCAGGGAAAATACTTACAGCAATCAGGCTGATTCAAGGAAGCACATAAGCACATGCCTAAGGCTTCTTGTCTTAGGTATATTTTCCTAAACAGGGGTACTTTACTGATTTGAAGCCTGTGCCACACCATCATATTTTGTAGAATGTGAGCCTCACTGAGCAGATCTTTGGAGATAAATCCCAGGGCTTGTGTGGTTCTCTGTTAAATGAAACTGTGCAAATGTGAGCATGCACACAGCCCATAACAGGGCTGGGACTGTAATGAAGAAATCTTTTTCCTTGTAGGAGTGAAAAATTATCCATAATTTAAAATATTTTCTATTACTGTCTATAGTGTTAATGAATATTATAGATTATTTTATGAATTATATAATAAACACAATACTCATTAAAGGAAGAGCCTCAACATGGGCCTGTTTAAGAAAGTCATCCCTAGCACAACTATAACTTTTTTTAAAAAGCCATCCATTATTTATAACACCTTTTAAAACTGTTTATTGCTTTATATTTAGCAATTGCTGGTATTTCCTTCTCTCTTTCTGTTTCCAGCTGAGCTTGATTTTAATATGGCTTTTTTTTGTTTACTTCAGCACAGATGGCGAGATGTATAAGGAGAGCTCAGATATAGAGCCTGCTCTTGTTCCCTGTGAAATCCATGTGAATTTTGGCCCTTGACTACAGTAAGTGCAGAAGTGGGCCTAGCATAAGAGATTGCTGTGTTGGATTGTTTTTCTTGTAAGAGGGAGACTGAATGCAGATATTTATGATTACAGAGAACATAAATAAAACTGGAGCAGCCATTTCTCCTCGCTCCCCCCCCAGCCCCCACCCCCTGTTTTCCCAAGGGGAAGAGAAAAATAAGCGTCTTTCATTGAAGTAGGTTGCATATAAATTTTAAGTCAATAGGAGGAAATATTTCCTCACGCTGCATTGCAGACAGGCTGTTAAGATCACTGCTGCTCTGGGTCACAGACCCAAAGTAGTTTTCAAAAGTATTCAGTGATTTTGGGGCTTGTCCTCACAAATAGTCAGATCTCAGGCTGAAGAGCACTGAATAGTTCCTGTGGCAGGAGTCTAGTGTTTCTTCACTTTCAGCATGGACATCACACACTTCTTTTCATGAGCCTAGGATGGAACCTGGCTCTAATTCGTCACAAATTCTCCTCTCTGTGGGTTAATAGTTTCATGCCCAGAAGTTGCCAGTGCAGGTTGGAGTACAACTAGCATACGACCAGCATGATTTTCCTGGAAAGAAGTAGTAAAACACCATGAACCAGGCAGTTGTGGAAGCACCATTGTGATGACTGGGGCAATCTGTCTATGGATCATTTAGGATTTCTGTCTGAAGCTGTGAAGACGACACCATGAACTTCTCCAGCGGGCAGGCAATCAGCTATTTGCTGACTAAACATACCTCCACCAGACTAGGGACAATTGTGATTGCTAGCCAGGTGCAGTTTGGAGTTTGGCAAGCTGAAAGTCTCCAAAGGCAGAAAAAAACCTACAATCCTGGCTGAGCTCTTGGAGTGCGCTGCTGGAGTGAGTCAACAAGAGCTGTGCAGAGCCTTGGTGGAAATGTGTTTTGACCAGTTTTGCCAATAATCTAATCTGGCCAGCTTGACCAATAAACTCTTCTGGCCAACTTGACCCAAGGTTGACTTAAACAGCTGAAATGGGTGATTGCTGCTTGTCTCTTCCAGCTCATGCAAAGTACTGTGGGTTAGGGCATATTCACCTCAGGGGTAAGGCAGGCAGGGCTGCCCAGACAAGACTGATGGAGGATGATGGAGCAAGCTGGGACCATTGTGCTAGAAGAGGACATTTGGATCTTGTTGGAGAATCCAGTACAAATCCCTGTCCTCATTATGTGCTGCCCCATGGCCTTCAAACACCAGGCTTTGAACCTAGAGCATTGGCACGACTGACATTTGTTAGAAATTGTGCTTTTCATTGTCTACACATGGAGAGTTGCTGGTGTCAAAATAATTCGGGGTGAGGGTTGGGGCCAACAGTTTCATTAACTTCTGGTATGAGGAGAAAGAGACATGTCAAAGTGAGTTAACTCCATGAGTCGTTGTCTATGCACTTGGCCATTTTACATATTCCAGCAAAAAGGCCAGTAGGTTTGTAAAAAAGAGAGAGAAATGGAGATTACAGCACAGTGTTGGTCAGATTATAGATATTTACTCAGGTAGGTCAGATTTTGTGATTTAGCTACTTAGTCTCTCTCAAAAATGAAGCGTAGCTTTAAAAGTTACAGTATTTGTGCTAACATAAAAGCCACTGGAAGATCACTGGCTTTTATTTCAGCACCTCACAGAAATGATAATTGCCACAAAACCCTGCTGTCTCAACAAGCCCTTCCAATATCTTGTTACCCCGTTCTTGGTACTGCCACAAGTGATGCTCAGAGAGCTCTCCTGGGAAGCCTTGCTGAAATCCATATTTGCGCAGGAGTCTGCACACAGGGAGCTCATTGTAGGGCTGGGGTCTGAAGCATCATTATATTTTAAAAAATCCAAGGTGTTACGCTATCAGGTATCACCAGAATGAGACTCAGCTATATTTCTCAGGATAAATGAGCACATTTGCTTTAGTGTTGCAGTGTTCACATTCAGATTTTCTTTCTGCAGTTTATTCACTTATTTTCTAATTCAGAAAATGCACTAATTTGCAGGTTTGCCCGTTACTGGTATGAATTAGGGTGCTTTTACTGTGTGGTAAAATTAAAAACCACAGACTAGCAATAATATCTGTACTGCAAAACACCCTCCTTAATTAAGCAATAGGACATGAAAGGCTGTATATTTCTGAGTGATTATAGCACACCTCATGTTGTTTTATAAAGCATGAAATCTAATGCAGAGTGACCACCCGAGAATTGTAGTAATTGCCCTAAAAACACTGCCTGGAGTGCCTGGTTGCTATTGTGAAATGCAATCAAGATGTAAAAATAAGGATTGGAGAGAGACCTGTACATGAGAAAAACAACCCTCTCAAATATGGCTGTTGCCCTCCGTGATAGCCTCTCATTCCAGATGGGTCTTGTGCAAAGTTTTAAAGAATGGAGCTAAACGGTGAAAGTGCAATTCAAGGTTTGTAAACAGCACATTCTTGACATAAAATTGTTTAAGGGAATTAAGCCCTCTTGTAGACAGAATCTCACATTCTCACCTGAATTCTTTAGGTTTATGTTTAGCTTTTTACACACCCTCCTTGTTTTCAAGTTTTAGCTAGGAATTTTTTGGCATTTAGTTAATCACTTCTACATAAACAATAATGAAATGGCCATCACCTTGGAAACTGGCTGGGATGTTAATCTTGAACTCAAATATAGGGTCTGTTATAGCCAACAAAACAATTAACCCAATTTGTTCAGACCACTAATAGAAAAGACAAAACATTAAAAAAATGAAACCTTAGTAGAGACAAACATAAGCCCCTTTTTGCAAGCAGTTCAGTTCTCCGCTAACCCAGGGAGTGCTCCGATTTTGTATGTTGATGTGCATAAAATAATGGGTAAAAAACCCGTTCAGCTGGGCTGCTCAGTTTAGACAAAGATATATGGAGTCCTGCGTAGTTGTGGTGGGTACCACAGGGTGTTTTAACCAGACTAGGAGTTAGGAAAAATTACAGCCTGCTATGGGCTGAATAACTACTTTTGATAGTAGCATCCTGCAGTGATGCAGCCAAGGGTGAATACAGGTAAATGTAGTTTACCCCCTTCTAACTTGGGCAATATTGACTTTATACCAAATAGGTGAGGAGATCTATTTTTTGTTTATTACTACGGCATTGGAATGATGCCATTTGTGTTCCTCCCAAGACGTCTGCAAAATACATGTCTATTTAAATAGCTTCAGACTACTCTTCGGGAGAGAGGAGGAAAAGAGAGAGGGTGACAGACAGCCATAAATACCTTTGCTGGAAAGTTTCAACTCAACCTTTTTCTTTTTTTTTTTTTTTTCCGTTCTTTCTCCATTTTCATTTTGAATTTTCTTTAATTGAAATCTCTGTGGCAATTCTAGCCTTCATTGAACATTGAAATGCCAATAGAGCTGCTCTATAATGGAGGGCTGTGTAGCAAGACTGTACAATAATATCCTGGTGCAATATAACAGTAGGTAGCTGGGGAATGTAATCGATTTCCAAAAGAACTGGAATGACCCACCTCGCAGGCACACAGCGCTCCAAAACTCTGCCGACTCCAGCTCCGATCAGTTCTGGTTCACTTCCTTCCTTAAGAGGAGGAGGTTTAATCTTATCAGGAGCCAGCATGAAGCCTTTTTTCTCCCTTTTTGCTTTAAATAGTGTGTGCACCATTATCTTGTCACTTTTATTTACCTGCCATGCTTTACCCATATGCCTTTATTAGGGTATATTTATGTAAAGTTGTAAATGTCAATATAGGAATTATTTCTTTGTGAGGCAGTGATTGCTGTCTAATGCCAGATGCCATCAGCCGAGAGGGGGGAGGGTGCAGCAAGTACTGAAAAGGGGAGTGAGGCAATTTCAGAAAGTCCAGGATTTCTACCAGAGACGTCCTGCATTTCTGTAGGAAGTTCTGGCCAGGAGAGCTGTGCTTCCACTAGAAAAGATCCTGAACTGTGCATTAACATGTAACTTTACCACAGAATCACAGAATTGCCTAGATTGGGAAAGACCTTTAAGATCATCGAGTCCAATCATTAACCTACTGACAAGTCCTCGACTAAACCACATCCCTAAGCACAATAGCTATGAAATGGTCCTGCTTGTTTTTTAATGCATCTTTTTAAGAACCTTCCTTCTTTCCTCCTGAGATGCACTTGCTGTGGGAGACACAGCGGAATATTCACAGTTTCAAAATGAAACTCTTCTTCTATGTATGTATAGAAGTGTCCATGTATAGAATCAGGATGTAAGTAAAGTTAAAGGACTATGCTTTCGTCGTTGTTTTGATTTCTGGATCTCTCCGCAGCCTAAAAAGGCTGCTAAGGCATAGCACAAAATTGAGCTTAATGTTCAGAAAAACATGACAGGCCTTAAGATGCATTTTGAAATATTTCTTACTTGTAGGAAGCAATGTGAGGTATCCTAGCACAGCCAACATTCTCGCCTTGTAAGTACTCACTGTTTTATAACAGATACGGCACCAGCTCTCTTTAAACGAGGGACGTCCTTATGAAACGACGTTCCCGATTTAGCAAAGATCTTAAACTCACCTTTCTGTTTCATAAACATGATCTCCAGGTTTCGAAAATTTCCCTTTGCAGGCAGAAGCGCCACCAGTTCCCTTTTATAAGCACTCACATATATTTGCATTTCAGATACAACCATCGGACAAACCCAGCTCCCCTCTTCAGATCCGTATTTTGCCGCTGGCCTGTGCTGGACGCGGGGTCTATCACTTTTCCTCTTTTTCATGGCGCCCGTGCCCGGCACAGCCGGCGCTGCCCGCGCCTCACCTCTGCTTGCCGGGCCCCCGCGACACCCCGTCATGCGCACTCAGCCCAGCGCGGGGATTTTGGCACCACTGAGCCAAAGGCTTCGAATTTGAAGGCGCAAAGGTCAGGTAATCGGAAGGAACGGGGTTTTGTGGTTTTTTTTTGCCTTCATTGAGCTGCATCAACAGGGAGAAGGGTCAGTCTCTCTCTCTCTCTATTTTTACAGTTTTTAAGCCCGTTTCGGGCTCCTGTGGTGGCAGAGGAAGGGTGACGCGCTCCTCGCCGTCAGGCCTCACCGCGCTCCCGCGGCCCGTCCCAGCCGCCCGGGCGCGCCGCGCGGCCCGGCACCGTGCCCGTGCGGGGGAACGGCCGCCAGGGGGCGCGCCGCCGCTCCCGCTCCCGCCGCGCGCTCCCGGGGCCCCCTCACGGTGCCGGGGCTTCTTCCCGCTCCCGCCGCCCGCTCCCCGGGGCCCCTTCCTTGTCCCGCGGCTGCTCCCGCCGCCCGCTCCCGCTGCCCCCTCCCGCTCCTGCTGCTGCTCCCGCTGCCCTCTTGCCGGTGTCGGCGGGATGCCGGTGTCGGCCGGATGCCGGTGTCGGCCGGCCCCTTGCCATGAGCAGCGCCCGGAGCTGATGCGATCCCTCAAGTCACTGCAGTGAGAAGGGCACCGAGCAGCCCGCGGGGGCTCGCTCGTTGTTCCCCTCCCGTTAACCGGGCATTAACCCGTTGTCCGGGTGTTTTTCTCACATTAAATGAAGTGTGGGGATGAAGGACCGCTGCAGGCCTCATCACCGCCCGCTTTCCTGGACGTCTGCCTCCTTCACCGGCCTTCTCCAGGATGAGACAGGACAATTGTATTAATCTCCTCCTTTCTCCCCTGAAAACCCCACGTCCTTTTAAAACAAAATGTTATGCTGCACACGCGGTTCACCTTAATAACAAGAAGGAGAAGACGAATGATACTTGAGAGGTATTTCTCATGTCACTGATAGTGCTACTGCTGAGCAAGGCGCACTGAAAAACTCCTTGACTAGAACGGAATTAAAATGTGCAGATTTCCCCGTGTCTGGGGAAGTGGGGAAGCACAGCGGAGCTGCTGGGGAAGGCTGAGGAGTGGTTTAATAAACCCATTGCAAACAACTGTTAGAATTGCAGGTACGTATTTAGTAGCTTTAATTCGCTGTTTGACTCTCCCAGGATTTGTGGGTCAGCTGATAAGGCACTGTGCATTTATCTTCAGAATTCAACCTGAATACTGAAGTTTGGCCACTCCTGTATAGAAGGGTCCCAGTCCTCCACCTACCCCATTGTAGCTGGACATCCAGGGTTACACAGACCTTGACGGATGTCACTGTAGCTCTTTGCCAGTGATCTTTGTGTTACAAAACCAGGGCTTCAGTCCCAAATGTCGGCATTGTCCGAATCTTCCTTTCTTCTGCAGGTGGCCAGCGCTCTGTTTTCTGTCTTCTCCATCCAGAGATGGTCTTGTGGGTATAAAGCCTGTGAAGTGTTTTGGAAATAAACACCGTTATGCAAATCGTTGCTAGAAACAGAGCACAGGCCTACGCATTGGAGATTCAGACTGAGCTCTCACTGAGATCAACTGCAACCGTTCTCTAAATAACAGAATGGTTTGCAGAACCGTACAAGTGCGCTGCGTTTATTTCTATAATCTTTTGGAGACCGAAAGGTGAATTTTGGCATGCTGTATTGCCAGCGCGATGGCAGCTGAAGCTGTACGCTGTCACAAAGTCTTGTTGCATTTCAATGCTTTCTTTTTAGCATGCTCAAGTGCTTCCTCAACCTGCCGGAGCCCCCATTTTAGCTGACCACTAGCATGTGAAAAATTACATCTCCAGGTGAGAGGAGCCTTAGCCTCATCAGGCAGAAAAGACACAGAAAGTATTTGACATTATTAAACTACGCAGCCTTAGTCATCATGTGGCAACAAAGCACCTGGAGGAATTTTGAAACAAAATAAGATTAATAAAAAAATTGTTTGAAGTAGGGCATACAGAAGGGTAGAGGTGCTACTAGTTAAAGTGCCTGTAATCTTGAATCAGTGCACTCAAAGGCAAGGACTGGCGTTCATGTGTCTTCAGCTGAAGTAATCAAAAAAGCGGAACATCAGTCAGTCTTGTGCTGAGGTGGCCTAGCTTCAGTAGGCTGGAAAACATACTTGTGTCCCAAAGGTGCTGCCCAGTAACTTCTTGTGAAACCATGTTTGCTTAAAGCAATGAAGGGAACAACATTGTTTGGGGAAATAAAAAAAGAAATTGGTGAAAAATTCAAAACATTGTGTTTCTGGCTCCATTCATTTAAATCTTACCGCTTCCTTGAGTCATAATCTTTATTTATCCATAGTCTAGATGCTAATTTAATCCAGATAGAAAGAGCTGTCATGAAACAGGGTGTCCTGTTCAGTGTGCAGGATCTGCAAGAATAAAGACCAGGGCTGCATTGGCCGGAGAGCGCCCGAAGCGTGGATAGGCACTGGGCAAGGATTTCCCAAAGCAACCAGAGGTTGCTTACCCACTTCTAAAACAGGTTTACAATGGGCAGTTCCTGAGTATTGCCTGGAAGAGGTTGCTCGGTGAAAATGTTCCAGTCAGTTTTAGCACATTGTCCTGCATGTGGGAAGCCTCATGTGGAAGTGGAGTAGGTCTGCTTTTAAGAGACTTGCTGGATGTATTGCCACTTACAGTAGTTGATACAGCTGATTACCATGGTTACAACACAGAAGCATTATGCACCTTGTTTGTAATTTTGGTTGCATGCTTAGAGAGAGAGGAAGGGATAAAAAATGTATTTGAGAAGTGTAGCCTGTACTTAACTCATAGGGGTCTTGTAAGGTTAAATTACCTGATATTTTCTGCTTTGCTTTGCAGATGTAAAAACTACTTATGTTTTATTACTGTGTTGTGGGTTTGGTTTTTTTTTTTATTTGGACAAATCTCGACAGGTTGAAGACGTCACATTTCTTAAACAGCTTAACCTTTTAGACCTGTAGGAAGAATGTTATATTATGGGAAAGCCTTTGCTTCTAAGGAGAAGAGAAGTCAGATGATCCAGTAATTAGGATGCTGAGCTGCACCTTAAAAGATCTCAGATAAATTCCTGGCTGTGAGAAACCCTTTCTGTTAGTAAGTAACTTCATCTGCCTAGGACTCAGTTTACCCTCAGTGGAGGGTGATACTTTCCTTTTTATCTGGTCTACTTAGATTGTAAATTCAGAGACTAGAGACAACCCTCGACGACCTGTTTGCATCCAGAGCGTCTGTAATAAGAAGCTGGTCCTGACGGTGGCTTGTGTTGCCTTGAATAGCCATATCAGCCACGAAGGTTTAAGGATGGGATAACTATTTTGATTGAGTTGCTCAGGTGTCTTCCCATGGACAGTCAAAAAAGTGAGGGAGATGTCATTGTAAATTAGCTACTTTTTCTGACTGTAGCTGTGCAAACACTCATAGTCAATGGACTGCAGTTTTATTACAGAGTCATGGGAGCTATTTTACTGTGGTATCTTTAAATTAACCAAGGTGTTAACTAGGGTAGTAAAGATAATGACTCTTTTAGGCTTACTGAAGCTCCACACAGACTGGGAAGCCAAATCCTCTGCTTGCAAATGATCGTGTAGCAACAGTGTCATCATTTTACATCAGCTGGACAGCTGGCTCGGTATCTTGATATTAAAGGGTAGATTCCCACTTTAAAACCTTAAGCAAAGTGGAGAAGGAATGTCTCAATTACTTTGATTCATCTTGAAATTGAGAATCAGGAGATTAATGAAAGCTTTGGTAGATGTGAATGGGATGATAGGCAGAGAAATAAGCTTTTTCTCATTCCCTTTTGTGACAGGGTTATGTTAGAGGGCCACAACCCATTATCCTATCTTGGAGCTGCTGGGCAGGATTGATATGAAACATCAGGAATAGAGTCTGTCCAGACTCCAGAGGGCTTGCTTGTGCTGAGCTCTGAAAAAGTAAAATACAGATAGAATATAAGCCAGCAGATCAGGGTGCAAATTTTAGGCACATGGAAAAAAGCTGGAAAGCATGTGAACTCCCTCTGCCATGCAGAATGGCTAAAACTATTGCATAAATCCGAGCTGAATGCTGGAGGCCTTTTCTTTTTCTTCCTAAGCAGATCTCTGGTAAAAATAATTTCTGTGCCACCAGAGAGCTCCTGCAAGAATGTACTCTAAAGGCTGAATGGATGGGCTAGTTGAATATATTATTTCTTGGAACATTTTTAAAAATAAGGGTTTATTTGGTTTTGTTAGAGTAATGTGAAAGTAATAAGTGCTTTGGTCTCTTTGTTATGTAACCTTGTCTCCAGATTATGCCGACAAGGTCTCCAAAACAAAGAAGATTAATACATCTATGCAATCCCTGTAAAAAGTTCAAATGTATTATCCCTGATGCAATTTATTCCAAAGAAGAAAATATTTTTTTCTGGTGTTGGTAGCTATAACATTATATATTGCACTCCTAGTAAAAGTTTCTGAAGTAGCTATGCTGCATAAAAAGGTGAGAGGGATGAATAAGTAGGTCTAGGCAAAGAAGGAGTATTTAAAAACATTTATCTTGGAGCTGCATCACAAGAGAAATGACATCTCAGTTTTATTTTGTCAGTAAATTGGACAACTGGATGCAGAAGGGTCACTCTCACAGAATGCAGAGTCCGGCTGCTTTTCCCTGCACACATGCAGTGAAATTTATTTTCTACTTTTCCCTCTGCTACAGATGCTTCTGTGTCTTTGTTTCAATTACGTTATTTAAAATTAACTCCACTTTTGAAGTTCTATAGACGTGAAGCAGAGGCTGTTCTACCAACCCCATGAATGAAGGTGTTGATAAAGTGTTCTGCATAAATATGCCAGACTTACACTGAGGAGGAAAACCCTGATCAGAGGGTTTTCTTGGGCTGGAAGGAGTAGGCCAGGCCTCTGAGCAGTGGGGTGGTGACTGAGCACTTGGCTTCAATGTCTTTAGTTGTATCTCAGGAGAGAAGTGACAAAAACTACTCTAGGTTTGATAGCAGAGAGAGACTGCTTTGGGTCACATCACCTCTTGTTTTAACTGGAGACTAGCTCTCATTTGCCATTCAAAACTCTGATTTTATAATAAGTGTCAGGACCCTTGGGTCAGCAGAGCAGTGAAAAGGCTGGCTGTCCCAGCTCAGTAGGGTTGGAGTGAGTTCACTGGTGCTCCTCTCTGGCAGCCTCGCTCGCCGTGGCCATCAGATCTTCAGTCAGCTATGCAGTTGCAATCTTGGACAGCAGAGGTGTGGAGATAATTCCACCAAGTGCTGGGTGCCTACAGTATATTGCCTGTGTTTTAGTCCAAATGATTTCACCCTAAGGGCCCTCTTTTAAACACTGAATTAGGTGGACTCTTTCAAAACTTCACGGGTGATAGCCCTGGAAGTAGAAAGTCTTCATGACTCACTGAGTGTTGTCTGTGAGGAATGATGGAAGCCATCTACTCACAATCCCACTAATCCCCTGCCATGTCTCTGAGACAGGACATCAGAATTCCTCTGACGACTGTATCAAATGCCATGCTCAAGTCCTGCATGAGGAGTTATTTTTCAGAGTTCTGATAAAGGGAAATGTAGGTTATTATGAGAAATGGATATAAATTTAATAACAAGGTCTGATATAAGCAGGAAGGTTTTTTACATTGTCTGTTCTACTAAGATTACGGACAGCCTCTATAATGTGATGTGCCAGCAAAGCAGAAAAATGTTTTATGCTATTACAGCCTGATGTTGGGAGTGTGGATCTTCTCTTTTCAGTGATTCAAGCGTAGTGGAAAGAGATTTGTGTGCAAATAGCAGAAATGAGCAAACAAACATAAATTCAATAGCTGAGAAAATCTTTGGGTACTGTGACTGTTTTCCCAGAAAAGCTAGTAAATAAAGTGTGTCAAACTGAATGCTCAAAAAAATCTAACAGTGGTTTTAGAGTTAATTCAGGAATTTCACTTTAAATTTAAACAGAAATAGAATAGATTTAAATAGAAAGCTCTATAGGTGAGGCATGGACTTTTAATATAGGGCTTGAGCAGCTTGCTACCTTGTGCTCTGCAACCATTTGCAGCCTTGATGAAGTTATTGGCAGCAAGAGGAACAGATCCTGTTGGAGGGTTTGTACAATTGGGCATTCTGAGGAGGAACTGCTGTTGAAGTAGGAGGGAAAAACACTCCTTTTGTGAAAAGGCTGATTTACATGAAAGTCAGTAACCATTACATCGACTATTGCTACAGAACATAGATGTAGTGGTTATGCTGAGTGTAGAATTAATTAGCAAAAGTTTTCAAGGTTGTGAGGTATTGGACCAGTGTTTCTGGTTTTACTTCAGCGGATTCCACAGTGGAATGCAGCTGGGTTAAATATAGGCATGAATCACAAGAACATCACAAAAAATGATGACCGGGTTTCAGGCAAAGAGATCAGCTGGGAGACACTTGATAAATGCATAGAGAGCCTTCCCTTGCTGTTGTACAGTGAATTGGTTTTTGTTACTGCCTGAATGACATAATGGCAGAACATTATGCATAGCAGAGGAACATCACAGGGTATCTCAAAAGAACATGAAGACAACAAGGTGAAGTGCCCACCACTCGGAGCTGGCAGTGCTATTTCTTCCACTTGTTGTCTTTGATTATGTCATATTCTTTTTCAGCAGGACCCATTTTTTGATGTGCGAGAAAGGGCACAGGTCACTGAATCAGGGAGTCTGGTCTATACGTTTATCCTCAGTGCTCAGGGTAAGGTCCCCATCTCATTTACTGAACACTAGTTGAATCTTGTTCTGAACAGAATGTTTTCCCTGCCTTGTAGAGGGATGCTTGTCACCATGGTGTCTGAGTGCCTGATGTATGTTGACAATTTTACCCTTTCCGTGTCCCAGTGAGCACAGGATGTAGCATTAAGAGTATTTCATATATGAAGAACACAGACACAGAGAAGTGAAGTGATTTATGTGAGTCCATACAAGAAGCCTGCAGCAAAGTTGGAAGAAACTACCACCATGGCTGTGCTTACATTAGCAAGGAGTGGGGCACTGTAGAAGCGGGGCTGTAATGCTGAAAGGTGTGGCACTGAAGACCTCACATACACACTACATTTGTTTTGGAGGCTTTACTTTGGACTGGGTCTACTCTCATCCAGGGAAAGGAACTCCTGTTGGCGGCTGGAGTGCACCTGGAGCAGATCCTTTGTTTAGTTTAACCCCCAAAGTGTCCAGTTTGCCTACTCTGAGACTGCTTGTATTATGAGCCTACAGATGATGATCAGATTTACTTCCAGCGCACAATCCCAACCAAAGCTAAAGTCCTGGTGTAGAAAGAGCCTCTGTCTCCTTCCATGCTCAATTCCTCTACAGCATTTAAGGTGAATCCCAGGTGGCGCTTCCTACAGTGTCTCTGACATCATGTGTAAAACCAGGCAATTACTTGCAGATTATTGATACTGTCCTTGGCTCACTTTTCTCATTTAAAACCTTCCTCTCAGTGAGCTTGCTGCCTCACGTGGCTTCTGCTATCTGCTTTGCATCAATGACTTACAAATCTATGTGTTCTTTCTTGACCTCCCTGCCTCCGTCAAGTCCAACAGCTTGGTGTGTTTCTCTCTGAAATTTCCCTCTGAATGCCTTGCCCTCCATTTAAACTTCACATGGCAAAAACATCATAGCTCAGTGAGCTGCTTGAAGTCATTACAGCAGGAGCCCAGACAGCCATTAAACATAATAAAATTTCACATATGTCTCAGGTTAGTGGTAGAAAGAAAAATGTTTCGGCTAATTGAGCTAATTTTTTATTAGGTATTTTATTTCAGTATTGTATTAAGTAAGTATACTTCAGTAACTACTTCAAGTGTTTTATAAATGACAGAACAAAGTTTATCTGACATAATGTTTAGTTCAGCTTTTGAAATAAGTTTCTTGGGCACCATAGGAGGCAAACATCCTTTCTCATACTTGTGGATCCCTCTGTCATGTTTGACATTGTTGGTCACAAGCTACATCTGCCTGTCTCAGGGAGGCTGTGAGCCCCAGGGTAATGAGCTTAAATGGTGTGAGACCTGCTTCAAGGTATAGTTGAAGTGGGCACTGGTATGAAACAGGACTGCTGGCAGGACACCTCTCATCGGTACGATCCCGTGCAGATTCCCCTCTCTCAACTGCGTTGTTCAATATATGAGTCAGTAGGATTTAGGTATCTCTGAATCTGGGATGGCTAAATCCTCATCCCTGTGATTCTGACCAAGGTTGTGTTGCTATAAAAAGGCTGCTCATGCCTTTTCACCAGAGGGCAGGGCCATCGAATTACTCAAAATGGAGTTACGTATCTTGATGCTGTTAATGGTAAGACTCATGTCTGGGTCAACGTCAGCTGTTCTGTGACTCGTGATGAGGCTGAAATGGAGATAAGGAAGGAGGAAAGGACCCAGAAAAGGTAGTACTATATCCTGTGGCAGCAGCTATACACAGCTACCCAATTGTCCTGCTTCCTTGGGAAACCCTGCCACAACCTCTTTGAACCACCTCTCTTTCAGCCTGTACTAGGAACCTGAAGGGCTGGTACCTGAGTTGTGGGCCCCAACTTGGAGTTGACCTGTGAATGAGTCACAACCCAGCAGAATGTTTTGTTTTTCCTATTGGCTTCATATTCCAGAGGCAGAACCTGGCCCACCCGTGTCTCTGTGACTCTGCCCTCACTCAGGTGGCTGTGGCTGGGGTGGTGGGTGAGGCTGGAATTATATCAACCAGGGGTTGATGAGTCAGAGGAGCTTCCTGTTGGGTGTGTCTTCTGTTGGGGCTGGTTGCCTCTTGCTGAGCTCTCTCAGTGGTGTCCTTCCATGTGAAAAACTTCCAATTAAAAACTTCTTCCTAATTTCTAATCTAAATCTCCCCTCTTCCAGTTTAAAGCCATTAGCCGTTGTCCTATTGCTACAAGCTCTTGTAAAAAGTCCCTCCCCAAGTTTCTTTTAAGCCCCCTTCAGATGCCGGAAGACTGCAGTGAGGTCTCCCCAGAACCTTCTCTCCTCCAGGCAGAATGACCCCAACTCTCTCAGCTTGTCCTCCCAGCAGAGGTGTTCTAGCCCTCTGATTGTCTTGGTGGCCCTCCTCTGGACCCGCGCCAACAAGTCTATGTCTCTCTTGCACTTGGAGCTCCAGAGCTGGACTCATTACTCCAGGTCAGGTCTCATGACAAGCGAAGTAGGGAGGGAGAATCACCTCTCTCGACATTCTGGCCATGCTTCTTTTGATGCAGACTAGGATACAGTTGGCTTTCTGGGCTACACTTGCACACTGTTGGCTCATGTTAAGCTTTTCATCAACCAGAACCCCCAAGTTTTTTTCCTCAGGACTACTCTCAGTGCACTCATTGCCCAGCCTGTATTTGTTCTTGGGATTGCCCTGGCCCAGGTACAGGACCTTGCACTTGGCCTTTTTGAACTTCATGAGGTTGGCATGGGCTCACCTCTCAAGCCTGTCAAGGTCCCTCTGGATAGCATCCCTTCACTTCAGCATGTCAATCACACCACACAGCTTGGTGTCATCCTCAAATTTGCTGAGGGAGTTCTCAATTCCGCTGTCTACATCACTGACAAAGATGTTAAACGGGACCGGTTCCAGTACTGATCCCTGAGGAACACCACTCATTACCAGCCTCCGCTTGGACATGGAGCCATTCACCACAACCCTTTGAGTGTGACCATCCAGCCAATTCTTTATCAACCGAGTGGTCCATCCATCAAATCCGTATCTTTCCATTTTAGAGACTAGGCTGTCATGTAGGACAGTGTTGAATGCTTTGCTCAAGTCCAGGTAAATGGCATTGGTTGCTCTTCCCTTACCCACTGATGCTGTAACTCCATCGCTGAAGGCCACCAAATTTGTCAGGCATGATTTGCCCTTGGTGAAGCCATATTCATTGCCACCAATCCCCTCCTCATTTTCCATGTGCTTTAGAATCTTCAGAAGGATCTGTTCCATGATCTTGCCGGAAACAGAGGTGAGATTGACTGGCCTGTAGTTTCCCAGGTCTTGCTTTTTTCCCCTTTTGAAGATGAGGGTTATGTTTCCCTTTTTCCAGTCAGTGGGAACTTCACCAGACTGCCATGACCTTTCAAATATGATGGAAAGCAGCTTAGCAACTTCATCCACCAGTTCTCTCAAGACCTGTGGATGGATCTCATCAGGTCCCATGGATTTGTACACCTTCATGTTCTTTAGCTGGTCTCAAACCTGGTCCTCACAGTGGGCAGATCTTCCTTCTCCCAGTCCCTGCCTTTGCCTTCTGCAGCTTGGGAGGTGTGGCTAGAGCCTTTACCAGTGAAGACTGAGGCAAAGAAGTCATTGAGTACCTTGGCCTTCTCCATATCCCTCATAACCAGGTCTCCTCTTCTTATTCTGTCTTACTAAGACAGTTATCAGTCTGCCTTACCCAGCAGCCTGATCATCACAGAAGAGCTGGTCATGGAAAAATAAGCTTTCACTCACATCAGGCAGCGGCAGGATTCTCAGTTTTGGATGACTTACGTAACAAAATATTTCAGGCAATCTTTTTCAGATACTGGATAAAATGTCCTTAGACCCTCACAACATGGCCAATTAAAACTGAAGTTGAGGTTTCACTTCACCTCATGAGGCAGCACAGGGTGTTGCTCTCCACCAGTCCCCAGGAGACTTACTTTGCCCAACCATCCCAGGCAACGTGTGTCTCTGGGTACTTCTGTTTGTCAATCCCACAATTTACTGATCTTTATCTCAGCAAGAGAATGTCTGCTGTGATTAGTAGGGGGAAGAGTGGAAAAATCTCTGATTTGGCAGAAGTCCTTCTTGATTGATTTCCAGCTCACAAAAGATAACCAGCTGCCAAGCCTTGGGAACACTCCAAGCAAGCATTCACATAAGCAGACACCACACGTTTGACAGATGTTAGTCACATTGCTTAATGCTCCACTGGATGCTACAGATGTGAGTGTGGCATAAGAACCTACAGAGGAAAGAAGGGGATAGGAAAAAAAACACAAGTGACAATTTCCCCTTAGAGATCGTTTCCACACTTTCTTGTCTAGATTCTCAGTGCAGGTTCTGTTGTATAATTAATAACATATCACCTTTATTCCCACATCAGTCTTACGCTTTACAGGCTGCCACCTGAAAACATGGGCGTAGATTTTGAGCTGTGCTGGATTTCAGCTAGCAAAAGGCTACAGGAGAATGTTAGGGTTCTTTGCAGAATTTTAATTTCAGGTCATTAAATTATATATATATATATATGTATATCTAGGTATAGCTTAAGTTGAAACGTGTTCTTCTCTAAACTTTGCCTGCTAGAGACACCCAAAGCGCTTTCTCTAAGCTACAGGTAGGAAGATGGAGTAAGGCAGGAGCAACATGTATCTACTTTAGTTAGTAGAGTTATATGGCGAGAAGTCTCAGCCACAAGAGGTGGATTACCAGTGTGATGGATTGACCCGGGCTAGATGCCAGGTGCCCACCAAAGCCTCTCTCTCGCTTTCTCCCTCAGCTGGACAGGGGAGAGAAAATATAACAAAAGGGTCATGGGCTGAGATAAGGACAGGGAGAGATCATTTACCAATTACTGTTACGGGCAAAACAGACTCAATGTGGGGAAAATTAATTTAAATTATTACCTCTCAAATCAGAGTAGTATAATGAGAATTACAACCAAATCTTAAAACCACTTTTCCTCCCCTCCTCTCATCTTCCTGGGCTCAAATTCACTCCCAATTTCTCTTCCTCTTCCCCTCAAGGAGTGCAGGGGGACAGGGAATGGAGGTTGTGGTCAGTTCATCACACATTGTTTCTGCTGCTCCTTTCTGCTCACAGGGAGGACTCCTTACATTCTGGCCCTGCTCCAGTGTGGGGTCCCTCCCACAGGAGACAGTCCTCCACAAACTTCTCCAACTTGAATCCTTCCCATGGGCTGCAGTTCCTCGTGAGCTGCTCCAGCATGGGCCCTTTCCATAGGATGTAGTCCTTCAGGAACAGACTGCTCAAGCATGAATCCCCCATGGGTTCACAAGTCCTGCCAGCAAACCTGCTCAAGAGCATGGGGCCAGAATCTTTTCAGTGGTGCCCAGTGACAGGACAAGGGGCAGTGGGCACAAACTAGAACACAAGAAGTTCCATCTGAAAATGAGGAAAAAAATTACTGTGAGGGTGACGGAGCCCTGGCTGCCTGGAGAGGTTGTAGAGTCTCCTTCTCTGGAGACTTTCAAAACCCATCTAGATATGTTTCTGTGCAACCTGATCTAGGTGCACTTGCTTTGGCAGGGGTTTGGACTAGATGATCCCCAGAGGTCCCTTCCAACCCCTACCATTCTGTGACTCTGTGATTCTGCGATTCTGCGATTCTGTGATTCTGTGACAGAGGTTTCAGTTGTTGGTGTGGAGCCATCCCGTGCATCCCTTTTCCTTATGAGCATAGCATAAAGGCAGTAACAATGTAGACCAAGATGTCTGGAAGAAAGGATAGCTGATGTTGCATGCTCACAAGATTAACAGTTTGGGGAAGGTAAGTTCAGTTGTACAGGTATTCCTCGGGACTGAATTTAGCCCTAAATTTGTTACCTTATACCATTGCTACAAGACACTGTGAAATCTCACTGTTAAAATTTTTTGTTCTGTTATCTGTGTTACATAAGGGTCTGGAATAAAATCTTGAACAATTTAGGTAGCTTGTGTGTACAGAGCAGTAAACAGATACAAATTCAAAAGGAAAAGGAGAAAAAAATGCCCTCGAGAAAAGTATGAATGAGCTTGAAAAGGGCAAATAAAACAGCAGAGACATTTATATTGGTCTCTCCTACTGCTCTGAACAAAACAATTATGAGATAAGAGAGGCAAGAATGGGAGGAAATTCTTTCATTTTTCACGTTGGAAGTCCAAAGGATCCAATAGCCTGTTTATGAAGAGCAATAAAGAAGATACATGAACTCGGTAAAGATGTTACAAATACATCGACCTATTTGGAAAGGCCAGGAGTTAGGGTTTTTTGGGGGCTTTTTTTTTTTTTTTTTTTTTGGTGGTGGTGTTGCTTTTTATATAGAGCTATCAGCTAGTTTTTTAAGGGTGGAGGGTTTTTTATTTTTGTCAAGAGAGAAATAACTGGCAAGAATAGTTTGTTATAACTAGCAGAGAGGTCTAATGCTTTTATTCAGGATTTGGAAATGGTCTGAAAAAGAGGCTGATGGGAACCAGAATTTAATGAAGCTTAAATAAGCAAATATAACACTGGCTAGCTTTTAAACTAAGTTAAAAACCAACTATTCCTTATTCCTAATTTGAAGCTTTAAAAACCAGAATGCATTTGCCTGATACAATAATGCTAAAAATGGTGGCTGCTGTTTGGAAGGGAGATTTATCACTTTTTTTGTTTTCTAGTCTGAAATATGTGTTCTTTTGAAATGTTGCAGGGAAGCCCATCTTTCTGCCAGTTAAGGGATGATGTTCAAAGCATTATGGCACTTAAAATGCAATAAAATTAATGTACATATATTTTTTTCCTGAATCTTCTCTCTTGTCTAAAGATAACAAAATAATGTATTCGAACACAGAAATGTGAATTTGTTACCAGCCTGCTAGTGACTGTGTTATCCCGTGGAAGAAAAGCCAGGCTCAGGAACAACTGTAATGTCTCTGCAACTCTTCCACTGTGACCCCTACCAAGAAATGTTTTCTTTCTTAGCAAAATCGAGCAGTCTGAGTGATGCACATGCAGCAATAACTTTTACTAGGTCTGTATTCCCTTATCATAATTAGGCATCAAAAAATGTTTAGACCAGAACTCTCTCCAAGTCAAGAAATAAAAAATTAAGTTACTCCATAATCTTTAAAAATTATTATTGGTGTAATAACTCCCTCTGGGGATTAACTACAGTAGCAAAGCCCATGATTAAGGTTGCTCAGCCCTTCCTTATCATTGTTGAATTCTGGTTTTGGTGGTTTATAACTTTGCCAGGCTGTAATAATTTGGATTAAAACTTTCCCAAAAGGTGAAACACGTCTGTGTTTAGCTGAATATTTTAGGAAACCTTAAAGAAAAAATGAATCAGCACTGTTCAAAACTGGGTCAGGGAAAATATGTTTTTCTACCAATATTAAAACAAAAATCACAGTTTCACTAACAAGTTTTTGCCTGTACTGCTTTTAACTTATTTCAGGCAAGGACTCAAAATTTGGCAGACAGATTGCCTGTATGTCAGGGAAGTGCTGTCCTTGCACACAGCTACCCCCATTTAGCCAAACTGTTAGTCTCTGAGACATCTTCGTAAGCTTTTTTGTCACTGGAGGGTAATTTGAGCTCTGAAAGATTTCAAATCTGGCTACAGTGCAAATAGCTGGAGTATGAAGCACAGCAGGAGGAGTAAAATGGACATGGCCATAGTGATTGGGTTCAGGAGCTCAGAGGTGGGTCTGTGGTTTAGAAGTGGCGAAGAAAAGTAGAAAAATCCTGCTAAAGAACAAGGGGAAGATGTATGAACATACCCAGAATCAGCAGAGGAGCACTGGGGCGGCTATTCGTACAAGGACAGAGTATTGTTACACCATATTGGTGAGATCAGGGCACACGTCCCATCACTGGAGTACTCTAGTTTATTGGTTTATATTTGTTAGCACAGGCCCTGGTATGGTTTTGACCTGCATAAATCATCACACTCCCAAACGATGCTCAGGCATGGTGCTGGCGTTAGCGTGTGTCAGGGACTATTTGCAAGAGGTAGGTTGGGTGTAGAGCCCCTGTTTTGGGGTGGTGGGGAAGTCTAGCTGTTTTGAAATGAACCATCTCATTCCACCTGGATATAGCTGTAAATCACATTGGAAAAATACACATTTATTCCCTCCATCTGCACTCAGAGGATGAGAAACAGTGGCTACTGTCAGCTACCCTCTTACCTCTGCTGGCAGGCTCTATAGAGCAGATTTAGAGGTTTCTGTCAGGCTGGGAGAGAGGGTAGGAGGCAATGTGATGTTATGTTATTTTACGGTTCTTTTAAAGACCCAAGTTCATAAATGCCTTGGAAGATACATATGGGAAAAAAAAAACCCACAGCTAAAGAATATTTGGCTGCAAAAGGGAGATGATGTGGCAGGAGAGAATGGAAGAGGCTCTGCTATGCCAGGATGTTTGGTATGGTTCTGGCTCTCTTCCCTCGGCAGTTAAGTCAGAGTTGCCCTAGGACAACAGAGTGCAGGTTAGCCTGGCAAGGTTTAGGTAGCAGGGGGACTACAGGGCTTCTGTGAGAAGCTGCTAGAAGCTTCCTCCATGTCTGATGGAGCCAGTGCAGCCAGCTCCAAGATGGACCCACTGCTGGCCAAGGCCAAGCCCATCAGCAACAGTGCTCATGCCTCTGTGATAACATATTTAAGAAGGGGGAAAAGCCAAACTTGCACAACAGCAACTGCAGCTGGAGAGAGGAGTGAAAGTATGTGAGTGAAACAACTCTGCTGACACCACGGTGCCTTCTTCAGTGAAGAAGGAGGGGCAGATGTACTCCAGGTGCCAGAACAGAAATTCCCCTGCAGCCCATATTGAAGACCATGGTGAGGAAGGCTGTCCTCCTGCAGCCCATGGAGGTTAACAGTGGAGTGGATATCCACCTGCAGCCTCTGGAGGACCACATGCCAGAGGGGATGGATGCCCAAAGGAGGCTGTGACCCTGTGGGAAGGCCATGCTTTAGCAGGCTCCTGGCAGGACCTGTGGATGGTAGAGAGAGGAGCCTAGGCTGGAGCAGTTTTGCTGGCAGGACATGTGACCCTGTGGGGGCCCCAATCTGGAGCAATCTGTTCCTGAAGGACTACCCATACCGGCACAGTTCATGAGGAACTGCAGCCCATGGGAAGGACTCAAGTTGGAGAAATTTGTGGAGGACTGTCTCCCATGGGAGGGACCCCACACTGGAGCAGGGCAGGAGTGTGAGGACTCCTCTCCCTGAGGAGGAAGGAGCAGCAGAATCAATGTGTGATGCACTAACCACAATCCCCATTCAGTGGTCCCCCTGCAGTGCTAGAGGGGAGGAGGAAGAGAAATTGGAAATGAAGCTGATCCTTGGAAGAAGGGCAGGATGGGGAGAAGGTGTTTTTAAGATTTGGTTTTATTTCTCATGACCCTACTGTGATTTGAGAGGTAATAATTTAAATTAATTTTCCCCAAGTTGAGTCTATTTTGCCTGTATCAGTAACAGATGAGTGATCTCCCTGTCCTTACCTTGACTCCTGATCCTTTTATTTTCTCTCCCTTGTCCCTCTGAGGAGAGGGACTGATAGAGTGGCTTTGGTGGGCACCTGGAATCCAGTAAGTGTCAACCCACCACACAGACTTAGGTCAACACTCGCATTTTTGCAAGCTGCAGACCTGAGGAGGCATTCCATTAGGGTGTCAGGCACTGGCTCTTGGCTCTCAGAGCAGACCTGGGCCCAGGCAGCCCTCTAGGCTGCACAATTTTTGTTGAAATTGCTGGTGTGGGCTCACAGCCTCTTGGCAAGGCATAGTTCAGACTCTGAGTGAATATAATACAAAATGGGTGGCCAATAAGTAAGAGAGTGCTTTGCTACTTGGCTACTAATGGGCTTGTCAGCTTCTGCAAAGCCCTTCCCCGGGTTTGACATAGATCTATAATTACTTGTGTATGTACATGAAAATAACATGGTTGGGAAGTCTCCAAAAGAGTTGGTACCCTAGGAGTCTCTTGGCTCATTATATGATTGAAATGGCAGCTCTGAGGAGAGATGTTATATTTAAAATCTGCTGAGCAGTCCAGTTGAATGTTCATCTAGTTTAAGGAGAGCTAGCTTCGAGTGCTGGAGAGGTGGTGGCCCAGGATGGATGGGGTGGAGTGAATCAGTACTTTTAAAATGTTTTTAACTATAAGGGTTTTGCATATAGAAGCTTGTGAAGCCAGAGATGGGCTTTAGCATTGTATAAGGACAAGCTAGTTGCTTTTTTTTTTCCTTCACAAAACCCCCAGCTGGTATTCCAGTCAAATCATAGGCTCATCTGTTCCATGTATGCCCAAAGACAGAGCCTTTTCTGCTTTGCAGATTCTATCTTGTGGATGGTTTGTGGCAAAATTTGTTATGGTCCCCCAGTACAGTGTGCCATCAAATGAAAGCTGACACAGAAGTTGAAGCAAGGAGGCAGGAGCAGAGAGAGTCTTGACCGTGTTGCTTGCAGTGATGGGTGGAACTGAAAGGGTTCAAACAGCAGGTCTACACTCCAAGAGGAAAGACATTACCTTTCTTATGCTTTCCTTAGGTGTTTGTGAGCAAGGAAACATTGTTGTGTATAAGGCTGAAATATAAGCAAAGGAAGTACTTTAACTTCCTATGATGATATATGTCTTCTCCTTTCCAACAAAGTGGAAGAACATCAACATAGATACAGAATGGTTTGTGTATTGATAATATATGTGTGCTAGAAGTGCTAGTATTGTCTTGGATTGATTGTAGGTAATAGATGTTTCCTCTGATAAAACAGAGGCAATGATATCATTCCCATCTGTAGTTCTATCTATCTGAATTTTTAGTTATAAATTATTAACTCAGATATTGGCTGCCTGATGTGTGTGCGCAGGCATGTGACCATCTTTTGCATCAAATCAGAAAACTTCTGTATTATTTATGATTAAAGTACAGTAGCATCACTTTTAAAAGTGTAGTTGTGCATAGAAAGGACTATAGCACCAAAAGTGACAGCAGAAGAATTAATGCTTTCTCCAGGCCTTTTTTCTCTTGGAAATGATTGACAAAGTAATTTTCTTCTTGTACTTTAATAAAAGTGTATACATTATACACACCAATAAATCCTCACCAGGCCAATTACACATCATATGAATTATCTTGTCACAGCACCTAATATTCAAACAATAAATTAAAAGGTATGCTTTATATGCAGATTTGCATATGAGAATGTTTTCCGGTCCCCAGACTCAATTGTCTTACGAACACTACAACATATAAGAAAGAGGAACAAGCTGGCTAGGGTTTGTGGCTAATAAATCTTGCCTGGTGGCACAAACTACATCTGTATGACTTACAAGAGTGTGCTGTATAAGTAACATTTGTTTTACATATTGAAATTATATTGGGAGATGAAATACTGAACAAATATCGAAGCTCTTCCTTCCACACAAGCTACTCTGCACATTTGCAAAGACTTATTAGGTGTATATATGCAACACAATATATTTGATTCCTGTTCCCACCGCTTTGCAATGTAAAGAGACCATTCTATAAATGAGAATCTCACTTGTTTTTCATTTCCAAGGGAGGAATTTAATGGGAGGTAGAAATTCCAAAATTTGCTGGGCTTTTTAAAAGCTTTGATTAGAAATGAATGTATGGTTTCTAAGAATGTTTCTAGTCTAAAGGCACAGGCATAGCTGTGGATTTTCCTCAGTGGGGGCTGGCAGCCTGGTTTGCCCTAAACCAAGCTGTATAATACTATGAAGTCGAAAAGGGGGGCATTCGTCTTTATTTCTGCTGTCCATAAGCACATTCATCCATGGCATCTAGTGCAATATGTACAGCGTTCCTCCCATTTTCTGGTGTGGAGTGACCCTTGCATTGCAGAAACCAACTTCATTGGAGGAGCAACTTCCCCATGGACACGTGGAGGTGATGGATTAGGTCATGGTTCTGCACCTCCAGCAGGCTTGGGTATTGGAACGGCCTGAGGGGAAACAAACTGTTCAAAGTAATGGAGCTGAGACAGTTGTGCTGGAGGGAAATGGGGAAAAGATTGTGGCCTCTGAAACACAGGCTGTTTCTCATTCTTTTCCTTGGCAGTGAATCATCCTGCTGTCCCTCCTCTGAGCTCCTGGCAAAGCCACAGCTTAGCCCTTTGTGTGTCTATGAATAGAATTACCCACTTTGTTGCACTCTTGTTGGTCAGGATAGCTTTCCTGAAAAGCAGTAAACTGTTGACCAAGTTTTTAGCATATGCATGGTGTCATGAAAGCGTGCATGCATTTGGTATTGAAGAGTGTCTAGACTGTGCTGAGGGAACGAAAATAAACTGTATAGCACTTAGAAGCCCAGCTAGGATGCTCCCCTCCATATACATCAATAATCACCACAGAAGGCAGGATACAACAGGTTAGTCTTCCTGTTCTTGCCCCTTTAATAGATACAGTCTTCTAGTTCAGACTCAGAATGTGTCCCTCCTCCCCTCCCATGATGTCGATTACCTCCCCATCACCACTGATGCTGTGGAGCAGGCACTGGGAAAGTCCCACACTAGGCTCAGCAGCAAACGGGAGCCAGGTTCAGGAGGTGGATTCTGCAGCTGGGTTCAGGAACACACAACTTGGGACTAAAGACAGAAAAGATGGAGTCCTCCTTGGATACCAGCCATTGAAGAAGAAGAAGAGAAGGGATGAGACCCTTATGATCTCTCAGCTTTATACTGAATGTGACATATATGGGATGGAATACCTTGTTGGTCAGTTTAGGGTCACCTGTCCTGTCCACTCCTCCCTGCAAGTGCAGCCTCTTACTTTTGCACCCCCTAATGTGGTGCACGAGAGTTAGCAGTGACCTTGGTCTGTGTATCAACCTCGGTGGTAACTCTAAACATCAAGCATTATCACTGCTAGAGGCAGACACTGTTTGCAAAAAACATGCAGTTGGCTTCAGAAAGCACAGTTAGAAGAGACTCGGCTGAAAAGTAAAATCACTGAACAGAATTGTTCAGTTCTAACTCAAACCAGGACAGAATTACTGTGCCTTTCAATTGTTTACTAATAAAAGACATTCTTCTGGATCAAAATATTTTATTTAAACTACTGCTTTCACAGAAAAACTAGCCCCTAAGCATTTCAGTGCAGAAGGACATAGAAATAATTAGTTCAAATTAATTGCTCTAGCCTGGGCTGTTAGTTTCCTAACATTAGTTATTTCATCAGAACGGCAACAAATACAGGCTAAGCCTGAGTGATGCATATAAGACCTCACCTTTCATGAAGCACGTATCAGCATGGCTTGAGCTCCATTTTTGCAGAGACAGCAAAGGGAATTGTGGCCAACTAATATTACCTTCTTCATAGACTAGTGCAAGGGAATATATGATGATGGTCTTCAAAGAAGAAAATAAAATTATAAGTTTTTGCCTTATGTACAGTTGAAGAGAAGAAGAAATGGAAAGGAAACAAAACTCAGTCTTTTTGCTAGCATTTTAAAGGATGGTAAGGTTTCTACATAACTTTAGACACCAATCTTTGGAGCTTAAGTTAGAAGGTGAGTATCATAAGCTGATCGGTAGAGTTAGGAACTCTTTCAAAGGACGAATCAGCACAGCAGCTGGTTTAAGATGCCCTTCAGAAGAGCTAGTCTTTCTCCAGCATCAATAGTGAGAGGCTAGGATGCTAGGATGACCATCCTTCTAGCTTGGGCACCTCCAGCAAGGTGTCTGACTTCATACCAGGTGAATGTCACCAAAGATTTCAAGCATTGAAGGCCAAGCTTGAAGAGGTGCTACAAACCTACATTTCCCACTTGTAATGACAGCCACTGAATCACAGAACAATAATCCCTGTCAGATCACACAGACACAAATTTATGACATGGTAGATTCCAACATTTACTTGAGGGCAGTGGATAGAGCTAAGTGTGTTGCTAACTCTGCAGTGTCGCTTTCTTATTACACCACTGACTTCAACGAGCAATTGGCACTCACAGGCTGTTACATGGTGGTGAAATCTCATTCCATTGCACTTGGCAAGGATAATGTGTTTTTGTTTATCATGGGAGCACTGCAGAATTTATGATGTCTTTTGCTCTTCATTTTCTTGCTTTTAAAGTTTGGTATTTTTAGTCAGGTTTCCTAAGGAAACAAGGCTTACACCATCATGCTGTCATCTCCCTGCTTATAACTTCTGAACCTGGGACCAATTTCAGCTCTATTTGACAGAGGAGTAGAGGTCTCAAAGATATTACATTCTCACAAGTTTTGTGAAAATCAGCAGCTTGGTAGATGAGAGAATATATCATTGTTCCAACTGAAATAATGTCAAGGACAGTTCAACAACCCTTGTTTACTCTGTTTGGCAATGGCCAACTGGCCAGTCCTCGTGGAGGGGCTGGTCAGCACTATGCAGAGCTGAACTAACCCGTGCCCAAGTCACCTCTCACCTACCTATCCGGCAGGCAAAGTGGAGAAAGAGGGTCTGGAGGTGGCTTTGGGAAACTGAGAGGGATTTTATACCGTAAGGAATGGTGGGGTGTTGTAGTAGTGGTAGTGGTATGTGTCAGAAGATGAGGAGGAACTGCAAATATTCTGATGGGAGGGATTTTGGAGATGAGACACAATGAAATTCCTTATTCACTAAACGACTTATCCTCATTCTTCTATGTTTTGTCTTGTATAAATAACTGAAAAAATAATCAATATCTTGATGGCTTAAAAATGGAGGTAAGGCGGACAACCACTGAAATAGAATGAGATGCAGATTTTTAACACCTGCCTGTTTGTGACCAAAAAAAAAAGCAAAAGAAAGAAAAAAGGGTCTTTAAGTGTGCATTGAGAATAAATTTGTACAATGACCCTATGATTTACTGGTCTATCATCTTTTCATTAGCTACAGATGGAATTAATTAACAAATGATCCATATGGAAAATATTTCCTATTAGGTTTTGCTTATTCTTTAGCCTCCAGTAATGATCTTCAATAAGTTTTCTAACAGTGACTTGTTAGGATCAGAGGAACAGCAGCAAAAACCTGTTAAATTATTAGTCTGCTCCAGTATCCAGTCTCCAAAAGTCATCATAATGAGATACATCTAGGGAGGGTGCAACTAATCTCTTAATGAGTAACTGTAACAATCAGACCTTTGGGGAGATTTCTTCTTAACCCCAAACAGTCAGCGATATGCTTGTGCCCTGCAGCAAGAGGGCTTATGTCCATAATGAATCTATATTTCAGGCATTTTGCTATGGACAGTCTTATTAATAATATAAATGCAATAACTCAATGTTGGGGTCAAAAAAAAGAACAGGAGAAGAAAGTGTAGGAAAGAAACTGTTACTGCTCAGTGAGCACAAAGATGGAAAAAATGGAATTTGCAGATGTGACAAAAACACCAGCGTCTAATGAAATTGCTTTTATTAGCTTAATTTGCCACATATAGCACAAATATTTAACTTGAATGAGGCATGAATTAGTAAAAAAATATGTGCTGTACCATTTAAAGTGCTATACTTGAATAAAATAATGTATATCTTTTCATATGCAGTCCTTGAAGTCACACTACATACATCTTTAATTTCTTCAATTAAGAAAAAAAAGAACAAATGGAGTTAGATTTTAATTATTCATAGTTCATTTGAGAAAAATCTTTGTAAATGAGAGGAAGGAGAGTTGTGCTATCTATCACAACGAGAAAAAGAATAGATAGAAAATCCACTCTGTGAACTATTTGACAATACATAAGCTTCTGCCTTCATTAGGTACTGCTGCCTGATGTGTAAAGAAAGAAGCTTTATAGGAAGAGCTCTCTGGGAGGCCATGTCATGGAAATTGCCCCCCAAAATAGTGAACTGCTGGTTGACAAGTAAGCATAGTGCATATTTTCATAGAGTCCTACGGAGGGATATATGTGCAGGCATGTCCTTGAAGCTTATTTATAATAAGGTGGGAAAATACGGAACAGCCCTACTGGATCAGTCTTATGGGCCGTTCAGGTTGCCTTTGTCTTTGGCAGTGGCCAAAGCCAGCTGAGTCAACAAACATGTGGGCATGTTAGGAAGTGTGTCCAAGGAAGTCCATATTCACCAGAGTTTGACTTAAATCTTGGAATATTTATTCATTCCAGTATACTTTTTAACGTTTTCGTTAAAAGGAGGGGGATGTTTTTGTTGTCAATAAGAAAGTGAGTTCCTCTTTGGGTTTTACTAGACAATTGATCACAAGAACGCTTTGCTGCAGTGAGTTCCACAGTCTTACCATGCATTGGATGAAAAATGATTACTTTCTATCAGCTTTGAATTGATTATCTTTCGTTTTCACTGAATGTCTCCTTGGCAAAGGAGAATAGAGCCAGAAATCTGCCTTTTTGAGCAATTCATTATTTTATATGCTTTTATGTAGGCTTTCTAGGTCTTCTAATTTGCAAAGTCAACAATCTCAGTCTTCTCATTCTGATTTTATGTAAGTGACCTCTGTGCTCATAATGATTTTCAACTTGTCTCTGAACATGTAGTTTTTAATAACTATTTTTGAGATGACAGGGTCTGATTTGGATACACTGTTATAATGGCACATCATTATTTCATATACTGGCATGATGATTTTTCTTGTTTTGCATTTGCCTGTTTAATTGCAATTGCAGTCTTTGTTACATGGTCACAATTGTAACTGATCTCTTTCGACATATAGTTTAAAGCAGTGTGCGTTGTGTGTGTAACTCAATTTCTTTCAGCTTGATGCATATTACTTTCCGTTTTTCAGCAATGGTGAACTTTATTTGCTATTGTGGTCATTAAGCTAAGATCTGTATAGTTTAAGTTTCCTTGAGAATCCCTGAAATGGTTCCTGGTTATGTAAATAATACATTGTCATCTGCAAATCGAGATGCTTCACTATTCATCTTTGTGTTCCAGGTGTTAATAGGTATGTTAAATAATGCCAGTGACTGTGTAAAATCTCAAGGCATCTGCTGTTAAATTTTTTAATTGGCCATTAATTCTTACTTTGTTTTCTGTCTCTTAGCCATTTCTTAATTCACACTGATACTTTCCATCTCTATGAATTTCTAAGTTCAGTAGCAGTATAGTTAGCAACCCTGTCAAAAACTTTGTGTAATCAAAGAAATCTTTTCTCCTTTACCTGTTAATTTATCAACACATTCAAAGAATATTAATAGAGTAGCAAGGCACAATTTCTGTCTGCAGAATTTATGCTAATTAGATATTTTCTTATCGTGATTTGTTGGGTAGCATGTTATTCTATATGCAATGATTTTTTTTTTTTTTTAATTATCAAGATATAACACTTTCCAGTGTATAAGTTCAGCCTTGACTAAAGTACAGGGGCAGTGTTTGCAGTCCCACAAAACTGTAATAGAGTAGCTACCTTGAAAGAGAGATTGTATATTTTGCTATCGGCTCAGCTACTTTATTCTTAAAATCCATGGAAGACTTGAACTATAATCTCCTTTGTCCAGAAAGCCAATCAGTTCATAAAGGAGTTTACAATGCTGCTTCCCAAAAAGCAAAATGCACCTACAATAAAGCTGAGGCTTTGAGCAGAGCCCAAGATAATAAAATGTATTCCTGATGAGATAAATGTGATCATTTCTCTGATATGTCCTCTGCATCAGCCACCTTAAGAAAGGGTGTTTGGAGCATCTCCTGTGAGAGCGCCTGGGAACGGGAGCTCGTGCAAAATGCACAAGTTCACTTAGCAACCAACACCTTGAACTGAGAGCATACATGGCTGCCCTGCAGACTGCCGTCTGCTGCGGAGAACTCAGAAAGCTGTGGTAACAGCAGAGCACTAACCTGTTTCCGTGGGAAAATATTTTCTCCTTACCTTGCCTGAACCAGGCAACTGAGGTTATCAACGAAGTTCCATCTGGACTTCACCATGTGAAATGCGATGGAGCATCCTGCTGGCTGGATTTTTTGTCAGAAATGCTCCAGTCTCGTCTTAGGCTCAAATTTCTTAATCTATTTGCCCTTCTGCTTTGGTCTTTGCCCTGGAGAGGCCAAAGAGCTAAATTTGTAGTTGCCATGAATGGTAGTTTTGAGGAATATTTTAAGATGACCTACTGGACCCAGATATTTGGTCTAATAAAAAAAACTTCTGTTGAACTACTTTTTAATCTTTCTTTCTGTAGTTTAATTAATGTATATGGTGCCTAGAGCAAAGGAGGCCAGGCCCTTTCAATTAAATTGAAATTAATATTAAAAAAAATACAGAAGAGGATGGAAAATAAATCAGAAGCATAAGGATCCAAATATGTCACATCCTTCTTGTCTTTCTCTTACCATATGTAGGAGTGCCAAGTCCATGCCCAGCATAAAATATATTCTGGAACTCTGTCAATTTTCTACTAATGGAAAACTGCAGAACACCCCAACTATGTGGTGGTCCCATGGCCACATTAGACTGGGTAATTATGACTTTCTCCAGCTGAGCTAGCCACTAGAGGGGAGATAGAGCTGTGTTTTAAAGTTGCCACATCGTGTTTATTTCCTTGAAGTTTTCTTTTGTTGCCCTGATGACTGTTTTTTTTAAACAAATGATGCTGTTTTCAATCCAAAGGCCACCTTTGTGTCTCAGAAGAGTCTCTCTGACATGAGTGGATCATCTTGTATGAATAAGAACATCTATCATCTTGTATGAATAAGAACATCCATCACAAACACTTACTTGGTCATATTGGATCCTAAAGGCTATTGAAGCAACAGTTGTTCCTATTTTGAAGAGAGGAAACTTGAAGTAAAGTAGTGAGACAAAAGACTATATAAAAATAGAAAACCTTCTGTGTGAAGTGTGTATGCCAGGGGATTATTGCTCCTTTTTACACAGACTTTGACTTGCATAGGCATGCAAACACACAAGTGATCACTCACAGTGTCATAGGCTACTGGCAATGGGATGCTGAAAAAGACACAAACAAAAATTAGTAACATCATAAAAAACAACATAAGGTTTTCAGAACAACATACTGTGAAAACTGTTTCGCAATAACGTAAATTTTGAGTCTTCATGCCCCAAAGTAAAAGGAAATACTCATTTTTAAATCAGTGCAATAGAAGTTTTGAATATCTTAAGTAAAAGACAGTGGTGATAGGAGTTACAAAACCGTAACTTATTTTTAAAATCTTCATATTTCACTGCCTGAAATGATCACATAAATCTGTTTTTGGGAACATAGATGTAACTTGTCTTTCAGATTTGCTGAAAATATCACAGAGAGTGAAATGTGTGTGTTCCCAAAAAGGTACAGCAGATCTATGTCCTGGAAGACCATATTCTTTAGTGAGGAACATAAATCTCAAATTACTACCTCTCAAAGCAATGTTCCTCCAGATTATGACACTGAGCCTTGCATGTACTGGAGCCTGAGAGGCTTAAGTTGGGGAATGACTGCAGCAGAGGCAGATGGAGTAGGAGTTGTTTGCAAGTTCTTCATACTCCATCTGATATTGCAGCTATTGGTATTAGATTTATGTAACTCCATATCAGACTAAGAAAACATAGTACAAAGATAATAAGAAAATTTTGGTCTCTTTTATACATTGTCTATGTGCACGCCTCTGAATTTCTTCTGCCATACTTTCTTTCTTCACAGGCTTCTCGAACTTCTTTCATACTGTCTTAGCAATACAAATATAAGATTTTCAGTCTCTGCAGCTCTTGTCATTTAGAGCATCCTTCCTATATCTCTTTGTCTTCTTGTTACTTATCTAATTGGAAAAACATGTATTTTCTCCAGGCTCAGAAAAGCCTATTGTTCAGCCACCCAGGACAACTTAACAACCAGCCTGGACAAATGTAATTTAATTACTTCTTCCTCACTGGCTAAGGTGGTGACCTGCATTTAAAGATCTTATGTGTTCTCCAACCTCATGCTGAAAAGGAAACTAGCTTCCACCTCAGTTTCTTTGAAGTGCTGCCTAACAGCAGGAAAAGAAAGGATGGCTTTGTTCAACCAACCATTTTCTCAGCTTCTAGCTCTGTCTTGTTCGCCAAGTATGTCTCCTTAGCAAAATAATGACAGTGCTGACATATGTCACAGAAGAACCAGGAAAACTACAGTTCTTTGCCAGGAAGCAAATTTACAGATATTTTCTTTGGGAGAAGAACATATCTAGCTTTTAATTGATCTTTAATTTCCTTTCAAAATGCAGACTAATTTTGCAACTTCATTTAACTTCAAAATGTGTTTTAAAACATCAGATCCTTCTGGCCCTTTCCACCACTGGGGATGGCTCGGGGACCTTGCCTAGAATTTCGAGGCCTAGTGGGAAGAAATCAGTGGCCACATTTCCTTGTCCCTGTCAGATCCACTAAGGACCCAGAGTTAATCCCCTTCCAATTCCTGGGCTCTCTACAACCGAGGCAACAGTTACAGGTTACTTATTCCTAAAATACAGACTTTCTAACAGTTACTTCAATAAAACCTATTCCTAAAATGAAAAAACATGTAATCTGTGGTAACCACTTTATTTCCAGAAACTGCAAGACAATTTATCTAGTCAATGATCATCGAGGTGGGAAAAGGGGGTTTTGAAAACAAAACTTTGGTTCTCTGACTACCCTGTCCAGGAGGGAAATTGTATTAAAAGGAAAAATAGCTGAGAGGTTTCAGGGTTTACCTTGCACTTTGTGGAGAAGAAATGGCTTCGTGCAACAGAGGACAGTAATGCTTTGTCAACCCTAGAGCTCATGCAGATAATTGTACTCAAACTGGCACAATTTGTTGCTATCATGAGTAAGCTCTCTTGCATTATCATCAGATCTGGCTGTAATTTAAGATCACAGATCTGTCTCTCAGCCTGGGTTCATAGACACATTTTAAACCAACCTTATTGAAATCAGCGGCATTTAGACTTCCAAATGCCTTAGTCCTGTTGGCCAGCTCCAGGCAGCTGGAGAAATGTGCTCTGCAGTTCACCTTGTCATCCTGGTCCTTCACCCCTGTGCCATGGGAGTCTGGATAGGGTACGCCATAGTCCCTTCCAGCCTCCAGGATGGGATTTCCTTTATGGAGATGACTCCGGGGGAAGGGGCAGTGGCAATGGGACCGTGCAGTGTACTTCCCAAGCTGCCGGGCTCCTCCAGTTCAGATACAGGTCTTACTGCCTGCTGTAAAAGCGGAATGCTAATGCTGCCTTCTCAGCCTCATAGCTGTATGGGGAGGAGAAATCCATTATAGCTTGTGATATGCTGATATGCTATGGTTCTGGGAGCCACAGAAGTACCTAAGATAGACAGCTAATTGTTACAATTTTGGCAGTACGTCCCATGATGAGGCACACTGCGCACTCTCTGAAAACTCTTTTTTAAATAGATGATTTACTAAAGCTATTCAAAATAGACAACTTTATTGTTTGGTATATTCCAGAAGCCTAGAGGCCCAAATTGAGAGTGAGGGCCTGTTGAGCTTCTTGCTGTCCAAAATGCTATTAGGAGAAGTACACACCCTGCCCTGATGAGCTGAGTATATTAGCCAAGAACTGAGGATGTTTCCTCATTGCTGTGTTATTGATGAGCTGAGACTCAGGAACATGAAGTCTAAGTCCCAAGGTCACACATCAAGACTCAGCACAGCTGGGACCTGAATCCACTACCATGGCAGATCCATGGTCAGGAACAAGACTATCCTCCGAGCAGTCTTTTACTTTTTAAAAAATGCAAGTAAGTGCTGAATTCCAATTGCTCCCAGCTGTTGTCAAAAGTATACATAATGGATCATTGTTTTTCACTGCATTTTACTGGGGTTTTCTTGGAGTATCTGTGGTGTATGATGTGTTAAAAAACATTAAAGGAGCCTGTAGTCGTGCCACGGTGACTTGCTGAAATGGCTACATCTATGGCAAACCGAACAGTGTGACGGCCTTTGGCTCTGGACGTGGCATGATATTACCAGTTCTTTAACACAGGGTACTGCACCCGACATGCCTCCTGGGTATGGACCGTAGCCCATGCTAACTCCTAAACTGTGCCTGCAAGTTTTTTTCAGGAGAAAGCTAGTTAGCGTTGGGAAAAGCCATGCTACACACTGTTCAAGCCATTTAAGAGGACAGAGAATTGAGCTCCAGGGTCTGTGCCCTGGCACTATTTAATTTAGTAGTACAGATGTATCTAATAGAGTGAGTTTGGATATCTTGAATGTTGATTCTTTTTGTCCTATGCATGTGCCATCCTCAAACAGCTCCTGCTGGGTTCTTGTACTTTAGATCAAGATAATGGCTGAAGGAGTCAATGCTGAGATTCATCCATATTCTCCAGGTGGCTTTGAAAAGCCAATCCAATTCTTAGGACAGAAAAAACAATCTACAGAGAAAGAATATGAGATAATTTTAGACCTTTGGCACTATGATTGCTTCAAGCAGTGCAAAGCTGTAATGAAAAACTATGTTCTCTTGTGCTCACACGCAGGCATAGATACATGCAGAAAAAGTATGTCGCAGATATAACAAGAAGCCTAGTGCTAGTCAGGAAAAAATGTTACATTTCATAGCTTTCACATAATAGCCATCTTTTCTGAAACTGAGATACAACATCCAAATGTCACCCTACTCTGAGTATCTCCAAATCTTTCTGATTTTTTTTTACGTGTTATTGTTCACTATATTGCATTTTTCATTTCTACTTGCTGTGATATCATGGCATTTGATTTTGTTCTGGCCAAGAGGCCAAGAAGCTCAATTCAGTGTCAGATGTTTCACTGGTCCATGGATTTGCCACTGAGACACCGTGGATGATTGATGTAGCAAGTATCCCACCTTGCATGCAATAGGAACCCATAACCCCCACTAGGAACTCATTCTCCACCTCATTTGGGGCTAGAATTACAAATCTGTTCTCATGCTGATGTCTTCTGACTCTGTGACCCAAAGCCTTGGTACATCTCTTGGGGCTTTTCAGGAGCTTGGGATTTTTTTTTCCCCTAAAAGTTTTAATGTTAGGGGACCTTATTTATTTATTTCACAAATAAAAGAAATGAACTCCTTATTTATTTTTATGAGAATTTATGTAGCTTTTTCATCTTTAGTTTTTCAGCAGTGACTAGTACCTTTATATATAAAGCAGCACAGCACTTCCCTCCTTCCACCCTTCTTAATGGAAAAGTAAATGCTTATTCTTTCCTTCTACCTGATGCATGCCTTCAAAATACTATAAAGATATGAACCCAATGGAGTTTCTAAATTATAAAGCAAGAGTTCTTTTATATTACCGTGAACAACAACTGGAAATCTAGTTCTTTATAATAAGTTATTTATTCTCCATTTTGAGGTTTTATCCACACCCCAGGAGGTGGCCATGTATATTTCAACAGGTGCTGCATCAAGATTGCTATGATACTCTCAAACCATATTAGATTGTATCCAGTGGAAAGAAATGAATTTGAGAGCAAGACTTACAGGCTGATGAAAAACGAAAATCTTTTCTCTTGTTGAATGCAAAATTTTCTATTAGGTTCATAGCTGTTATCAGCATCAGCCTCATGTAAATACATATTTATGATCTAATACACAGCAGTGACAGTATTCTGGGAGAACAAGTATCTATGTAGTGTACTCTGGCCAGAAAATGTACAGAAGCTTTCCAAATCTTCTGAAAAATGTAACAATAGAGTTCAAAAGGGACTAAGGTGGTGGGCAGGAGGAGGCACTGCAGTAGGATCACCACTTGCCATGGTTGTTTCTTTGCTTTTAAGGAAAAGTAAGCACATTTGCTTCTGATTCATGACGAGAAGTCAGGAGGAACAGAGACATGGAAAATAAATTGTATATGTTCTTAAGGGGAGAGAGGGCATGTGATGTTAGAGGAAAATTTTGTTTCTTGATTGAGTGGTCCTTAATTTCCCGCAAATGCAATCCCTCTAAACCAGAACACAGTATTAAGAGAAAGTATGCTGTTTTGAAATAGCCTCTAATGAGATGTGTGTCAAAGTTTCTGTGTATGGCTCATATAACCTGCCTTACCAAAGAACATCAACCCTTCATAATCTTCAGTGCTCTTTTCCTTTCAAGCCTGGGAAAAGCTTTTGTCCTCATGACTGCAGATGAAGCACAAAGACAGAAGGGGCTATTTCTATGCAGTTTCTTTAGATGGGTTGTCTGATGCCTCTTACTCTGTGTCCCTCATCCACGAGCTTCTTGAGGTCCTAGTTTTCCTCTTCTCATGAAGTTGTCCTTTTCTCATATAGCCATAACATGACCTGCAGAAAATAATAACCTCTTAGAAGACAAGTCTTCTTTTTTTTTTTTTTCAGATAAAGCTTCAGCCCAACACCTTTAAACTTACACCCAGAAAGGACATAGCAAGTCTATTTCTGTCCCTTCTGGGCTCTGGACATATGTGCAAAGAAATTTGTTGCAGTAGACATGTGGAAAAGACTACTGCAAAATGAGATTGCTGGGAACTTTCAGTCCTCCCACAAACACAGTAAGATTTTCTGCTCTTTCTTCTTTTATAATCTCTGTGCTTTGCACCATTGACATAAT
>JAVSBS010028611.1:0-13853 GCA_033124195.1 Coracias cyanogaster
TTAGGTAGTTGTAGAGGGCAATGAGGTCTCCTCTCAGTCTCCTCTTCTCTAGACTAAACAAACCCAGTTCCCTCAGCAGCTCTTCACAGGCCATGTTCTCCAGCCCTTTCACCAGCTTTGTTGCCTTTCTCTGCACCCGCTCCAGTCCCATAGACCAGAAAGCCTTCACATGGAGGTCCCCATGCAGCAGCTGACCTTCATGGAGCTTTTTCTCAGGTGACAACAGTGTTTTGTACTCACCTGTCCTTAGGCTGGTGCCTGGCTAGGACCGGGTGCCATTCAGGGATCCACGCTTCTGAGTCAAACAGACACCTCCGGGGGCCGTCAGGGCATTCCAAACTCCGTGAGGACAGCTTTGGGCCTGCAGTCCAGAGAAGGAGACGTTTTTCAACCTAATCCATTAAAAAAAAAAAGATGGAAAATAACTACAGGTGGTAGGTACCACTATTCTTAAAATAAATATGGCTGGTAGATCTGAATTAATAACCTCTAACAGTCCATCTGAGCACGTCTGTATGGATTAGCAGTACTGATGGTTTGTTACAGGAATCGTGGAGTCTGTGACTATTCAAACATTTGGGATTTTTACAGAGTGCCAAAAAATGCTAGTTTACTACCAAAGCCAGAATTTTCTTTCAAACCTTTTGGCAGAAAGCGTCGGCAGCTGGGATTTTTACATGCGTATTCCATGAAAATGCAGAAATTTGCAAGTGATTATCTAGTGGTGTTAGCGCTTTTTTTTTTTTTTAAGAAGAAAAAAAAAAGTGTCCAGGTTACTAGAGTAGGAAATGAAAGGGCCTATGAGCTAGTTTTATCTCTGTAATATTTTTTAATGAGTTTGAGTAACTCCTTCTTTAAGAGCTGAAGCAGAAATACCACAAGTTACAGTTTCCCCTCTTGTGGTTTTGCAGCAGGAAATTATGCTGAGGAGAAGTTGTGGTCTGACTCCCCCTGAGAAGGACTTGCACCTCTTCCTGCTGCTCTGAAGGAGGATACAATACGTCTACGAAGCCAAATGTTTACATCAAAATATCCCAGAGAAGAATCTCGGTTTTGAGCACTAGACAAGTAATCAAATCATATTCTATGAAACCCCAAATCCAAAGGTAGCTGCCTCCCTGACTGGGTTGGCACTTACCCAGGCAGTTGTCCAAGGCTTTGGTGGCACCAAAAAGCACCACTGCTGAACATCAGGGATGCTTCTGCCGCGCCTGAAAAACAGCAGGAGCAGGTCAATGCACAATAGCACTTCTGCACCCAGACACCTGAACTACTCCTGCTGCACGCAGCGCTACGGCAGCACCACCCTGGGGGTTTCCCTCAGAGCCAAACTGGAGCAGGGGATTTAATAATGGGTTCTCCACCCGTTGGCTCCTGTGGCACTGTACAGCTGATCCCTGTGAGAGCTGCTGGTGCGGGGAAACCACAGCCCTGGCGAGGCATGGGATGCAACAGCAAAGATCTCCTCTGTCACCCGTGGGCTCCACAGGGTCTCAGCAGGACTTGGCCAGTACTTGTGCTTTGTGCTCTTCTTCTTCATGGAGTTTGTATTTGCAGAGTCTTTTCAATAAAAGGGAAATACTTGTAACACAACTCCGTTGCAGTAGACATTGCAATGCGACTTAGTGAACTGGCATGCAGGTCATGTTGCGTGGCTTATTTCTGTACCAGAGTGCAAGGTTGTATTTCATGTGCCCTTTGGATTCTCGTTGGGAATGAGGAAGGCAGATGAGTGGACACATGTCGTAGAAGAATTGCTGTTTCAAAGCTGGTCCCAGTGACTAGCAGCGAGCCACAAAAGTAATTTCGTCGTTGAGTAACGCACTTACAAAAATACTGTAATGGAGCAGGTGATGACTCTCCTGTGCAGCCAAGGGCACGAGGGAAGATAGCTCTGTGGGGAAACAGTTTGTTGCCCATGTGATGATTCAGGAAAAGGACATTAGAAGAACTTTGTAGCCCATCTACCATCTCACCCCCAGCTTTTGCTATTGCCCAAGGTGTCTACGAGCTGCAAATACCCCTTAGTCTGGCCTTTGGGGGGCTTTTGCTTTCTTCGTTGCCCATGCACTTTTGTCTTCAAACAGTCTTGCAATAAAATAATTCCCATAAACTGTGATTTTGATTGCAGCAGGTTTTAAAACATGGGCAGAGAGCTGGTGCTGTCCAAAGGTGTGAAGTGGGTGGCTGTAGCACGGCTTTGCCCTCAGACTGCAGGTAAACCTGGCAGTCTGCTTTTGGTGAATGCCAATGACTGGACCAGCTTTCAGACTAGCCAGGGAGCGCTTGCAGAAGGGGTAGGGAGCCACGTGATGAAAAGCTGACTCGATGCCACCTTGGTGCTGTATTTGTAATTCTACACCTGGTTCTATGAAAGGCCCTAGTTCTTGAGAAGAAGGTGCAAGGAGGTCCCATAACTGCAATGTCCTAACCAAACCTAATCTCCTTCAGCACCCAAGAAGAGACACAACGTGAGAACCAAAAGGCAATATCTTCACCCATCAAGCCTGCAAATAAAACCAAATGGGTAAGTTATCTGAAAAATCTCCACAGCAGTCTAGTCACTCCAGATAAACACCTGCATAGCATGACAGACAGGTCTTCTTGGCACCAGGCAATTATGTCTCTTATCAAGGCGCAGATCAAAACACCAGCTTACAAATCATCATCACAAAATGTTGCTGGAGGTTGTGTTTCCCTGATTTTTCTCTACAATTTACTAACATTGGATCTTTCTGGAATATGCTCTTTTAGATTTGTCAGAGAGTAAGTCAGGAACTGAATTCAGGTATATGAATGAGTCTTAAAACCTTGAAAATAATCTTGTGAACATTTGTTGATTCTGCTTTCATTGGGTGGATATCATGTTCACTTGAATCCATTTCAGATTATTACACAGACATCCACAAACATAAAGCTATCAGATGTGTTACAGCTACTCATTACATTTGCCTTCGAAGCGTCTGAAGGTCTGTGCTGCCAGCTGGACAGTCCACCTGCAACTGACACCCCCCCTGCCCTGATTTCTACATGTTGGGAAAGCAGCCAGCAAGGACCTGAGCTATCTACAACAGGTGTCTCATGTCTTGATTTCTCACTGTCATAGTTTGAGGTTTGTGAAATTCAGCTTTGCTGCACTACAGAATTACTTCAGTGCATTTCCTTGCCCTTTGAGACAAATTAATTTGCTGCTGCTGATGTATATTGTGTTGTACTGGGCCAGTCTGCTTTTTCTTGATTCCAGCCTTATGACATCAAAGCATTCGCTGAAAGAAGATCATATCATACTGGCTGCATTAAGTGACATTTTACTGTGCAGGTCATGCTGGAGTCCTGTTAATTGCCATCTCCCTTATGTTGTTTCTAGTCAGGTGTTTTAGAAATTCCAGGAAGAAATAAGGATAATATTTTGTATGGCTTTGCCAGATACTTGGGTTATAGTTTGTGCCATGGTCAAGTGTTCCTATGTGGTCAACAAACAATAAGCAATGTTTAATAACGTGTCATTTAAAATTAGTTTCGGCAGTTTAGTGCTTTTCCAAAGGCTCGCAGAGTAACAGACTGAGTTCAGAAGCAGGTCCATTGTGATTTCTGTGCTAAATGAAGGCTTCAGACAGCACAGAGGCCAAGCAAAAACAGACAAGAGGCACCTGTGGAGAAGAGCAGGTTTAAATCTTGCAAAAACAGCCCACAACGCAACTTACTGTGAATAGGATAGTAATGGTGACACTAACAGCTGGTCTCCTGGCCTTGGCTTCCCTGAAACAAAGACCCAGGATCCGTGTTATCAGCCCCTGCAGAGATGTCTTGGGCAACAGCCGGGTCTCCTCAGCTTCCCCGAGTCTGCTTAGGGACCCTGCGGCATGCGGAAAGGATCCTCTGCTCTGGCTTTGCGGCTTCAGCCCAGACCTAAAGCAGCATATTGGAAAAGATGCACTTTAGCGTCTCCTTCACTGTTCACACTCTGATTTAGGATTGACAGCTGTCGAGACAGAAGCAGCACGTGTACATGTTTCTGCTTGTTGCAAGGATGTTTAAAAACAGACCTCGCAAATCCTCAAGCAACGATGGTGAAGGCAGGGCACAACCTCAACGCACGCTGCTCCCTGTAAGAGGGAACTCTGTCCAGCCACCGCCAGGGCAGGATGGTTACCGGGGGGAAGGAAATGGGGCTGGAGAGGGGGAGATTTAATAAAAGTTGAATGTACTTTCATGGAGCATCTTGGCTGTTTCGGTTCTACAGTGAAAACTTTACTGATGTCAATAAGAAAATTCCCACTGATTTCATTGCTATGCCTCCCCCTAAAAAAGTTCTGGGAAAAAACAGGAGGTACTGAGTGTCCTTAATTACTGTGTACAGAAGTACAGTGTTGAAGAAGTATCATGGCTTGTTGACTCAAGCGCTAAATAAAAGCGCTATACTTACAGCCGAGCAAAAGGCACTGGATGTGCCTGCCACTTACCAGGTTTCGCACTTCCACAGATCCTGCACCTCTCCAAGTTCTAACCTCAATGTAGGCCGACCCAATTATGCATTTTCTTACTTGTGGCACCAAGCATTAAAAATGGTTTTGCTTAATGCATGGATCAAACCATATTAGAAAACCATTTGTTACACAGTAGCGTAGAAAAACATGAGATCTTACATGCAGGCTGGGGGCAACCTGAAGCCCTAAATGAGAGAGAGAACATAATCAAGCACAGATGCAACTGCACAAAATGCTTCACCTGGAAGGCAAAGACAGAACAGGCTGAACAGCTCTGTAGGGTCTCCAGGAGCGGAGGTCCAAAGCGTGTGGAGTTAGAACCTGTAAGAACTCTGTTTACCCAGGTTTTCCCAACCAATCAAATAACCTCTGGCGTTTCCGTATTCATCTGGGACTACATCTGGGCTAGATTTAGAATACAATATATGGCAGACTGAATAAGGATGTGATTACCTCCTTGGAAGGAGCATTCCCTTAGCTAGATGCAAGTAGAGCCAAGAATTAAGGAGGCATTCTTCATTTTTGTTTTCATCAATATTTACTATTGTATGTGCAACTCTTCAAAACTAGCTTCTGAATTACCCTCCACTTTGTCTTGAAAATGCTCAAATAATATTCTTAAATATTGTCCTAGATAGTTAAACCATGGCACCTCCACCCCTGGAACAAAGCTAACCACAAATATTATCTCTTTCCTCTCCCTGTATTGTGTTGCCCTGAAAACTAAACAGGCCTTTTCCTTCAAATGCTGACGATATAATTTGTTTCTTCGTGCTGAAGAGATCCGGTGAAAAGGCAGAAGCAGGATTAATTTCCTGCTGAGGTAAGGGAATGGAGTCCTGTTGATTTCAGCTGAGCTGTGCGCTCTCTTCCATCAGTGGGGGATTTGAACCTAAAGCTGAACATGCAGTTTTGAAGATGAAACTGATCTTTCTGAAAATGGTGAAATGTTTCCATAGAAAAGCAACCTCACTGCATGGGGCTTGATGACTTGGCCTAGCCGTCAGCAAACCCTTCCAGCTTCAAAATGTTTTCAGGAATGAATTTACCCATGTGACTTACTACCACAATTACCGTAACACCTTGAAGACCTGTTAAAACCATTGTCTTCAGCACCGCACAGAAGGCTACTTGGAATAAATTCCAAGCTAATCCTGCTCACTGTCATCCAGGGGAGAGCAGCCCCTTTTTGTCAGTTTTTTCTATGTGACATGCCTTTCCAACAGGAAAGAGTCGTCTGGCTGTCTGCAGCTGGGGAAGGCTGGGACAGTTTTGTTCAGTGGGCACCAGGGGAAGATCAGCACAAATGTTGGTGCTCCATGCAGCCCAAACAAAGGCAGCTGTACATGTTAGACAGGGCACTCCTACAATCCCCCTCAGTTCTTGAAGGAAACTGGCAGTGGTAAGGAAGGTGCCCTCACATTTCTGCAAAGCTTCATATCAGCTGCACACAACGCTGGCTATGTACGTACGATGCAATAACGAGCTGCCTGCTCAGCCTTACACTGCTCCTGGAACAGCACTCCCCTTGACAGCTAGCCTAGGAGTAGTCCAGCCTCTGCTGAACTCCTCACACCTGCTCCCATGATCACTCCCACTGACGCTGAGAACACTTCTTGCCCCCGCTTTGCAGAGGAGAAGCCACGACTGTGAAGCAAAGCAAGGACTCAACTGCAGGCTTGGGTCGTCTCACTTGAAGAGCTTCAAGTTAACGCTTTGCACCTCTGACAATCCTAGAAAAAGAGCTCATCATTGCAACTGAGCGGACAAAATAACCGGTTGATGCATCTTACCTTAAAGGTGCAATTCCCCATAAATATTCTCTCAGTAGTAGACTCAGGCCTGGTTGTTCCCAGCATCCTTACTCCATGTGCATCCAGCTGTTTGTCCCTACCATCCACCCTGTCCCCCAGGGGTAATAATCTGATTCATGCACTAAACTGAGCTGAGCTTTAAAGCAACTAAATATAGTAGAAGATGTCAGCGGCAGATAGTCTGCGAGTGCAGAATCACAGCAACTACGCCACGGCCCAGACTCCCACTCACTGTAACGGGCCCATGCAGAAGGTGGATGGCAAAGCAGGCAAAGATCACAGACTGAACACAGCGGTGTGTTGCTTACGCACAGTGTTTCTACGTGACTCTCTCATGCCAAAACCAAACAAAGATTACACACTGCTGAAGCTTTCGTTCAGTGCTGGACTTGACTTTGAACACATCCATCTTCCTGTGGACTCAGTGCAGTCAACATGAAGATTCTCAGAAGTTTCTGTGTGCTTTGGGTCAGACCCTATAAGCTGACAGGTTCCCCTATAAACGTGAGAGTTCATGAAGTCGTCTACAAAGCGATGCTACAGGATTTCATTTTGCATGCGGGCTCTGTGCTTTTTGGTTTTTTACAAACACATATTTTAACTTGCATATTGCCTCAGGTTTTGTCTTACAGAAGAGTCATGAATTTATAAGGCCAAATGCCTATTTTCCTGTTCTTCCTATTTACTCTGAGGATGAAGTAGTAACCCCTTCCATAATAGCAGGCAACGGTTGTATTAACAACTGAGCAGAGATGAGTACGGCATCAACAGGGAGTAAAAACTGCTGTTAAGTACAATAATGCCCCAGACTGGGGCACACATGAGCTGACTTCTGCATGACTTCTGCTTCCAGAAATTTCTGCCTGCAAAACTACGAATACAAAGTAGCAACCACTGTTAAAAAGTACTCTCTTTTTCTGTGTAACTTCTAGAAAAGCCTTTCTCTTGAGAGTTGCAGAAAGAAAAGAATGGCCAAGCAAGAAGGTATTCTGTAGGCATACCTCCAGAAACACAAGCATCAGAAAACTCTTAAGGGATGCTCGTCAGGGATTACCTCATGTTATCACATTGGGTGTCAAGAAGAAAGGGGCAACCTCTTTTCACTTGTGCCCTGCGATAGGACGAGGGGCAATGGATACAAGTGAGAGCACAGGAAGTTCCACCTCAACATGAGGAGGAACTTCTCAACTGTGAGGGTTCCAGAGCACTGGAAGGGGCTCCCCAGAGAGGTTGTGGAGCCTCCTTCTCTGGAGACTTTCAAGACTTGTCTGGATGCGTTCCTGTGTAACCTGCCCTAGATTCTATGGTCCTGCTTGGCAGGGGGCTTGGACTCAATGATCTCCAGAGGTCCCTTCCAACCCCTAACCTTCTATGATTCTATGATTACACTATTTTCCAAGTTGCCTGGACAAGGCCACCACAGCCTGGCTCTGAAGGTCAATGGACATGGGCTATTTCAGACAAACAATGCAGTGACTGTCAGAGACGTGGGTACTGGCAGTCCCTTTTCTTCCCTGTTGAACATCTGCTCCAATTTTAGCTCAGGCACAGAAGCCAGAGAAGCTGCCTGTCTCACAAAGCAACACCCTGGTTAATTCCTTCAGGGATTTATTGGTAGGACTCGGCATTTCCCACCACACACGGAACCCCAGACCTCCTGGGTGCGAGGGTAGGGTGAAAGAACTCACCACACTCAGCACGGCACACGCTGAGGGCATGGTGGGCAGCTTTCACATGCTACACTGCGTTTGTCTGTGTGCCTTTGAACAGTTCTAGAGAGAAGCCTCACATGGAGGTTTTGGAGCAACCAAATCCCCAGGTAACATAGGCACAAAGTGAGAAGGCATCAGGAGAAAATGACCGTTATTCCTTCTTACTTTATGGCAGCAGGAACAAGCTCTGACCTTCCAGCCAGGAACAGGGAGAAGTCTGCCCCTAGAGACCCCAGCGCTGCTGGAGCATCTGATCAAGCTCTCACAGAGCTGAGGACAAATGCCAGGCGAATGCCCCTCGTTAGGATCAACATTACACACACTTGCTCCAAGCAGCATTTGTTTTCTTTAAGATTCTCAGGTCAGGCCTGCTAAAGCTGCCTCAAATCCCAGATGTCCCTAGTAAATAAAGAAGGCAATCCAAATCAGAGCAACTAAATAACTGTAAAGCTTTGGAGGAGAGCAGAAGAGGTGCTTCTTTATATTAATGACACCGCCCAGATGCTCCACCGTTTACCCTGCTTTACATTCCTGTTGATCACAGACACCAAATATGAAATTGAAGGATAAATTACCTGATGCCTCATACACTTGAGATAAAAGACCAAAAAAAAAAAGCATACAAGCCGTGCTCAGTTAAGAGCTGTGCCTGATACCTCTTTAAAAGGGCCCCGTAGGGCACCAGCATTTTCTTGGGTTGTGGGTTGGATGGGGTAGATAAATGAGAAATAAAATCCGCCATTCCTCACAGCTGCTGGATGAGAGAGCAGCCAATAGTGAGCGGGGCCAGCTCCTCCACCCATCAGGGCGCCTGTGCTAGCTCACCACCAAGAGGTGTGTCCTCACAGGGCTGGGAAAAAAGCCTGGCAGGCAGCGAGCTTCCCTGTACGCCCCGGGGTTGTTGGACAGTGAGGAGCTGGGCATGACCTGGCAGTGTTTTAAACAAGTGTCTTTAATATTCCGAAGCTGATGCAAAGCCAGCGTGATGCTTGATAGCATGCACTGGTCTCTAATGAAGAGTGGTTGTTAAGGAAACCACTTAAAGGCTTGCTTTAAAATATTTGCCACATATTCAAAAGCCAGAATAATTTCCTGCTGTCAAATTACAATGGCTCTCCAAAGGTCATTAGGAATACTCTTTAATCGTTAAGATAGAAAATTGCTTGTGGTTCCTCTCAGAAGACAGACTGAATTCTGATCTAGGATATTATCATTGCAAAACCGAAGTCACATGATGAAACGAAATTAGATCTGCTGCTGCGCAGCCGTTCCAGAGATCAGGTTTTTCAGTTATATGTTTCTAATACCAAGTTAACATGTCTGACATCCTAATGCTTTGAAGAATCACAGCTTCTGACTTATGATGCTTCACAATGGTTCTAGTTTAAGGACAAATTCAATTTACACGGCTAAAATGCCATAAATGGAGATGCCAAAGGCACAATGTGAAGGGTTAGGAACATTCTGTTCTAGCTCACTTCTTTCCTCATTTGAGAGGAGACATTCTTCACTAGGGGCACAAAAAGCCCAGCAAAAGCCTTTTGTCTGTTTACAAATAAACTGCCTGAATATTCAAAAGCCATTTAAAGTTTGAGAATAACTAAAACAGCCATTTTTTTTTACGTTAAGAAAACACGGTGTATTGGGTCAGGCTGGGCTGTAGTTAACTTTCACCACGGTAGCCCTCACAGTGCTGTGCTTTGTATTTGTATCTAGAGGAGCGCTGACAACACCCCAGTGTGTTGGCTGCTGCTGAGCAGTGCTGGCACTGCTCGCTGAGGAGGCGAATGAGTGAGTGACAGCGTGGCTTGGCAGGGACCTGGCGGCCAGCCTAGATTAACCCACCACACCTGGGATCACTGAGAAGAGAACCCTGACTTTTGTTTTAATGACTACAGCTCGTCCTCTCGGCCTGCTTTTGAGCTGACCTTCCCGGAAAATGTACGGTGTTTAGATATACAAGTTTATTTTCTACCTTTACCAGGACAGAAGCAAGCCATGTCATCTGAATAGAGAGGAGTCCTGTCGCAACTCCTGTCCTGTTTAGATCCAGCATTTGATCTGGGGGCTCCTGGGAAGCTGCTCAATTTGCACCATAACCATCCTGTTCCAGAACGCCTTCTGTATCTGTGTAAGTCAAGGGTCCTAAACGAGGCAGAAACTTGGGTGAGATAACCAGAGGTAACAAGACTATCATATCCTGAAGTCTTAAGCACACAAGGGATGTCACATCACCTCAAGTATAGACCTTGAGTTTGAGAATTCGGCATGGCATGTCCTTTGAACTGTGCCAAAAACAATGCAGTTTCACTTTTCTATTTCTTGTTTCTAATCAGAACACTTACTACCTTTCTTAGCCATGTTTCGATGTTAATGCTATTATTATTTATGCAAGGGCAATACCTGGCAAAAGTGCCAAAAAGCGCATTTCCCTTGGTAAGGAGGAAGCCGCTTTTCACCTGCAGCCTCAGGACCGTGTGCAGTCCTTGTCAGCGAGGAGAAGCATGGCTGCTCCACCAGGGCAGGCAAGCTGGAGAGAAGGGTGGTGGCAAGGCAGGCGTGAACCTCACTGACAGAACCCGCACAAGGACAGCCAGCCCAGCTGGTGACAGCACCAGGGGTCAGCCACAGTCCGAGGACCACCAAGCCTGACTGTAGAGACAAGACAGGTTCGAGGTCAAGCCAGGAAGTTACACCAGCTAGGGAAGCACAGGATCAGCGAGGTACACGGCCAGGCGCAGGTACACCTACAGCATAGTTCGGGCAGGGGCCTGAGCTTCAATTCAGCTCCCAAGCCGAGGGACAGAGATCCCTCACACTGTTTCCTGCAGCTCCCTTCCCAGCACCAAGGTCCGTGCTGACAGCTGGGCCATGCCAGGGCTGTCCACGAGCACAGGCAGCCAAATGCCCACAGCAGTGGTGGAGCCTGTGAGCTTCTCGGCCCACTTATGGTCTGGCAGCAGCCACGCACGCCTTTCCCACATGAGCTCACCCAGTTGTGAAGGGCTGCCTTTGAAAAGTGCCATGAAAAACGAGAGCTGGTGCCAATTATTTGAAGGTCAGTGTAAGGAGGGTGGCTGCTTCTCTTCACCACAGCCATGGGATGTCTGCTGGGCTCTTCTGATCTACTAACAAACTTGGAGAGTACAGAGAGATAATTAGCTAGGAGTGCACCATCGGGAACAACTCCTCACTTAAGAGGATAGAAAACATGGTGAAAAAGTATGTTCCCCCACTTGTAATGTCAGGCACTGCAGAGCACATTGTGCTGCTAAGAAGAGCATGGTGCTCAGTGCCAGTTTGCTCTGCATTTGTAGCTTGAGCTGAGATCTCATACATGGAGATTACAATGGATGTTTCTTTTCCACCCACCCAGGAACAACAGCTGCTGCATGTGGAGTTACAACACTGGGCAGGACAGCACACTAGCACGTGTAACAAACCTCCCCCTGCCCCCCAGTAGTTTGGTTTGTCTTCCAGCCACATGAGACAGACAGTTAAGGCTTTAGAATCCAAAGATGGAAGCATGCAGGGAAGAAGGACAAGTGAAAAAGAGAGGAGAGGTAGCAGAAGAGAAATAATTACAGAGAAACATTGGCAAATTGTGAAGGAAAAGGAGAGCAAAGTAAAGTGGAATGGGCAACAGGGGAGGAAAAGGTCAGGAACATGATGGAGAAGCAAAACCGGAGGCAGCAAGACAGAAAAGAGAGAAAGCTAATCCTGCGGGAGCAGAAATTCCTTGTTAGGAGAGCTGGAGTATAGAAAACTTAACTCATCCTTGACAGAAAAAAAATGCAAGGGGGAAGTCCAAGTTAACTGTTTGCAGTCAAAACCAAATGTTGCATAGTACAAGTTCCTGCCCTTCCCGTTTCTGAATTTTTTTGCCTCCTGCCCTCTGAGTGTTGTCAGAGGACCCTCCAGGTACCAAGTGCTGCAGCGTAGCCAGTCCCCCCCACCCTGCAACCCCACCTACATCCTTGCCATTGTGCTCTGGCCTCACCTTCAAGCCTGCTGTCTTCTCACAAAGCTCTCCCAATACCTGCTGCCTCTTTTCTCCTGCCACCTCAAATTCTGGCTGGTGCCTCCTCAGCTGCCTCCCACTCACCGTCCAAAACCCTGTAAACAGACGAGTAGTTCCACTGCACCTAAAGGCTCAGAACAAAACGTATAATTTCTGTGCTGGTCTTCACTGCAAACTGTCAAGGGCAGAAATTGTCTCTCAGCGCTTTGTGTCCAATATCAAATAGGTCCCTGGCACTTCTGGGAAGACCCTGCTGGTACTGCTCTCTAAACAACAACATCTATTCTACAGAGAAACGTGCTATTTTTGTTCTTGATAAATCACAGCGCTAGTTTGGATACACTTCTGGATGGATCGCTTCTGCTCAGGAGAATTGCCACTCTTTGTCCAGTGCCAGGAGACCTGGTTTTCATGGAGTGTTGTTTTTCCTTTGTCCCACTGAGGACAAATGGGAGCGAGGGAACAACATGCAGTGACGGATGATGGCATTGCTGTCCCCAAAAGGCTCACAGGGTCAAATTTCATTCTAAACGCTGAGCAGAACACCACAAATCCAGAAGACAGAACAATCTGGCAGGTGCTACAATGCTTGCCAAACCCCCTCTCCTACAAGTAGACCTGTATGGTGAGAGCTCTGAGGGGTTTTCTTGCTGCTTTTCTGGCCAGCAGCTGATGGATTTTGCAGTCAAGGCACTTTGTGCAATGTGCACGAGGATCACTTAGTTGTCCCCTACTGAGGGAGACAGCTGACATCAAGCTTTGTTCAGAACGCACTAAAGATGACATTGCAGCAGATGATAAATATTAATGGCTGCTCTGACAGATTAAGGAGGCCAGCCTACTAACAGCACTAGATACAGACACACAGGTCCAAGTTCTTAAGAATCGTCATCAGGAGACCAATGAACTTGGTTTCCAGAAATATTGGTGCCTTTGTGAAGTTCCTGGTTGGGAAACTCAATTCATCATCCTGTAAACCTACAGGTCTGGTATCACATTTTAGAGGGCTTTTGATAAGGTAACATCAAAGTCAATCACAAAGAAAGGTTAAAGATAATTCTCTTGAAATTAAAACAAAACGAAGCCAGAAAACTTCATTACCTCACAAATATCTGGGATCTGGCAGTGACCTTCTTAAGCTCCTATGGAAACTACGTCAGCTCACGTTTTTCTCTCCAGGTTTCAGTTTTCAAGTACTCTTGTCTCTAGTCGACAGGCTGAGGTCTAATGGGAAGGCGTGTTTCAAAGGCCTCTGTAATTAGAGTCATCTGATTTGCCAAATTGCGTTGGAGGTCGAAGACCGTGTCAGTAGCACAGCGCCATAAAATGATCTCTTTAAACTGCCATTTGGACACGGGTCAGGTGAGAAGGCTGCAGCGGGGTTGTTTCGATAGAAAGAGCCACTTCAGAGCAGTGCACTCAACTCTACCAAAAATCTACGGCCGTGCTTTTACCTAACAATCGTAACCACCTTTTACAAAGGCCCTCTTGGGAAGCCCATGCGGGGCAGCTGTGGACACAGCCGGCAGGGCCTTGCGGCCGGGCCTTTCCCACACTGGCGAGGAAGGCGGCAGAGTGCAAACGGGCTGGGGCAGCGCCAGGAGCCCGGCGCCTTCGCCTCGGCCAAGGCCATGCCGGTCTCCTTCCTCCTCCTCGTCCTCCAGTCTCTCGGCCCTGCGAGGAGCAGGACGGAGACGGGCAAGAGCCGCCGCCGCTGGAGGGGCGCGGCGCGAAGGCCGCCTGAGGGCCCCGCTCTCCCCGGCCGGGCCCCTGCCAGCAGCCGGCCCCTCAGGCCCAGCGCCCGGGATGGGCGGGGCAG
>JAVSBS010028613.1:0-22576 GCA_033124195.1 Coracias cyanogaster
TTATCAACACCCTTCTAGCTCCCAGCACAAAAACACTGCAGCTGTGGGGAAAACCAGCTCAGCCAGACCCATTACAACCTGTGAAGACACAGGTTCAGGCTGCACAATTCTAGCCTGATAGGAGAATAATACTGACAAGAGAGCACCTATCAACCCAGAATTTACATATAAAAGATGTAACTGGGCTCAGCTAATCAACTGTGCCTGTTGTAAAAACAGAAAAGGAACACAAACACACTGTTAGAGTGTCTCAGCTCTCCAGCTGTAGGAGGTATTTTCATTAAACAAATTTGTTCACTTGAGGTCACATAAACATACTCTCAGAAATAAGTAAACAGAATTTGCTTTAAACTCTGAGGAAGTTACCTAAGCTCTCAATGCGACCATTAGATAGATGAAGAGACTAAAAGTGATACAGTTTGGAATTGGAGATAGATTCTATGGAAGGACCTATGAAAGGACAATTAAAGAGGGAGGAATGGGGGAGGGACAAAAAATGTGCTTGTGCTGCAGTGATCCACTATGAAAAGCAATGCTTTTCATTCCACAGTCCTAAAAATTTAATATAAAAATTTATAAGGAGAATACAACTCCTTCCACAAGTAGTGATACCTTAAAACAGTAAATTCCTAGGTTTACCTAGGTAACCTACAGGCCGTCTGTTCTAAAGCCATCTGCATCTAAGCAAGCAGAGCATTCACCATGTACATGAAAAAAACCAGAATTATATTAAAATGTTATCTTAGGAAAACCTGTATTTCATAACGATGAATAAAAACAGACCTGAAAACATCTTAGGATTGTTCCTGGATGAACCTTAGTGAATACTAAAGAAAATAAACTGCTAAACATAGATGGGCTCTTGGAAAGGTCAAATAACATTGATAGCTAAAGATTTTGAGAACGTTTCTGTAAAAGACAGTGTTGCTTACTATAGTGGTTTATTATTTAGATATCCTTATACTTGAAGCTAAAGTGCCTCTAATCCAGAAGGAGATAATTCACCAACAAAAGATATTTCTAGGGATGAAGACTAGGCATCTGAGAATGCCTAATCCTGATATCCAGTAAAAGATGTTTCCCCATGTATCTGTCTAGCTTCCTATACTGAGACATAGTATTGGCTTAAAGTTATTTTTCAGAAATTTCTCATATCTCCAGACTCACCTCCAAAATTTAGGCAGTCTGGCAAGGAAAGAAAAAAAAGAAAGACTAAGAGTAAAAAAGGAAAAGATGGAGCAATGGATTGTGTCTAGAGAAGGTGTAGATAAACCAAGCATTTATTACTTTTTCCCCTTTCTACAATGAATCCCAATTCAACCTACAACAATCAGTCTAGAGGGTACTGATACAAATAAAGGTATGAACAAATTGCTGAATGCACCTCTTGCTTGCCCATAATGATGAATTCTAATTTAAACCAGGCCTCAATCCAATAAGCATTTGTGTTTTCTATATAATATCTGGTAGAAAAATACATTTGATCTTCTCCAATATTCACTGCTCCCTGTGAGTGATGCTAAACTATTTAAAATGTATTTTCTAAGTTACATATTTGCACAGGTGAGCTCATTAATTTCCATTATTGCTCCAAAGTCATTGGATTCAGATCCCTCTCAGTGGTCTTGAGACAGCTGCATTTTCTTCCTTCCCACTTGTTAATCAGAGAGGGAGAACTAAAATCAACCTGGATCAACTGCTACTCTTGGGCTTTCAAGTGCTCATGCACAATAGCTAGCAGAACTGGGGGTTTGATTTTGGTGCAGTTATTGTCACCTTTGTGGAAAAGTTGACAAAAGTTTTTACATTCCATCTCAACATGTGCTGCCTTTGATGAAGGGAGCAGAGCTTTGACAGAGAGTTAAGATAAATCAATGTCTGGTACATACAGCCTTGTTTATGTGTTTTCATTAGACTTATAATTTTCATGAATACCTTCATAAAAACCCTCATTCAAAAAGTTAAACTTTTAACTCACAGAGCATGTTAATCTCTTTAATGCTGTTGCAGTCTATTGAGGTCTACTTTGGGTACCAATCTGCCTGCTTTATAATTAAATTTCATCTGCAGAATTAATAAGGAAAAAAGAAAAAGAGAGAAAATAAAAACAGTAACCAATATATGATAGATGCAAATAATCACAGCCAAAACTGTGTTTTGTACAAGAGCTTAGGCAACTACAAATTCCTTGGAGCCTGTCTGTGATTGCTTGCTGCTAATCATCATTAGGTCATGCTTGTTCTCTTCTCCTTTGAAAATAATGAAGTGCAGCAAATTATTTTTATATTATAAGTCTATGTCAGGATCATACCTTTTCCCCCCCGAGCTGAGCAAGTTGATGTTTGTTTTTCTCTGACTCTTGAATAAAGTGCTCCAAGATCACTATTTGTACAGAAGGCTTTACATAAATCCAAGTTTTCTACTGTGTGCTTTTTGTTTGTCCATTTTTTATCATTATAAAAGCAGCAGTGCTTTGGATTAATGCATTTTCACAAAGCAAAACAATTTGTGCTCCGGTCTTTGAAAATGCCAGGGCTTTTGCATTCCTTTTTGCTAGTAAATTGATAAAAATATAACCACTTATAAACAAAGTAATCAGTATGTGGAACTTCGTTTATGATCCTATGGAATAAAAAACGGAGGCCAGACTCAGATATTACTGCAGCATGGCCTATATATTTGCAAGGGGTGTACAACACAGTCCTATGATTCCCTGCACGTAGACTCAAGCACTCCAGGAATCTGCCTTCTACATGGAAACTTGCATTCTGATCTTTTCGTCAAGGTCAGACTGCTTCAGCCATATATGACTCTTCTTTCTTTGTTCTTTTTGGAAATTCCTGCCTGTAGCATTTTCTCTCCCTCTTTCTTTTGTTTCCACACACAAGTCTCATTTCCTGGTGCTTGAAGTCAAGCACAAGAGAAAGCCTAGTCAACTGTATGGACCAGATTCTGCTCCAGCTTGCAATGGTTTTAATTATTTTAGTGGCCAAATGTACGAGGAAATATAACTGCTCTTTTTATGTTCATCCTGAAAAAAGGTGTGTCCTGTGGGGAGGGTTGAAAAGAGAACACCAAGAAACAAAGAGATTATACTTCTTGGTGTCACCAGCATTGTAGCAGAAAATAAAAGGCCGAGGACACTCACTCACTTCCAGGACTAACACTGAAGATGGTAAATGCTCTATAACCTGTGTTTAACTTACATTTGCTGTGGCTTCAACAAAATGTCATTCAGTTCTGTACATAGGAAGAAATAAAGCAATCCTGCCTTTTAACAACACCAAAGACTGAGCTGAAAAGTAAAATCACTAAACAGAATTAGTTCAGTTCTAACTCAAACCAGGACACAGGGCAATAAGAATTTCTGTGAGACCCACAATTTCATGAAAACTTTTCATATACTTAATGACTCCTAATCTTTTTCAATTCTTAGAGCTTCAGTTTTGTTCTGCACAGAAATTTGGAAGGAGATCTAAGACAGATATCTTTCTGAGACTTACAAAATGTCACACTCACTCTTTGTCTCTGCAATACATATATTTTACTTCTGCCTCTACCTTTCTAGCTCTAGCTCAAATATTTATATAACAATAGTACACTCCTGGAGATGACCAAGAAGGTATAGTCCCATTCCCTGGTCCTTCCTTGACGAGTAAACCAACCACCCAGGGAAACTGATCGCCTGCTGCCAAACATGCATGAATTACTGTACTGTAAGCCCACTCCTGTAATAATGGCTGGTGCATGGAATCTTAAATGCCAGAATTAAGGAAAACTGAGTCTAATATACTAATAGAATCAGAAAAAAATGAAAAAACTTGTCCAGAACCTCTTCCTCTTGCCACTGTATCAATATTTGACTATAGCTGGAAAATCAATTTCTATTTGTAACAAAACTGAAACTCTAGGAAAAAAAAAGTCAAAGCAGTCTGTCTCAGAATTTCACATTGTGGCAGATAAAATTCAGGAATATAAAGGAAAGAAGAGCAATTCAGAGAAATAATGAGTTATCTCCCAGAAAAAGCTTTTTAATGTTTAGTCAAGGTTCAGTATCTACTGAGATTCCCTCAGAGACAAGACTTTTAAAACGTCTGTAGAAACAATCCCCTGCATGACTCATTTTGTGAAGAGAAATAATGAGTTTCAGCATTTTTTTAGGCAGGTACAATGATTGCAAAAACATTCCCAGCAATTCTATGCAGCATCAGGAATGGCAAAAGATGGACTAGATGACCTTTAAAGATCCTTTCCAGCCCAAACTATTCTATGATTCTATGAAAAACCACAGTGGCAGACATGGTTATCTCATAATTTCTGCTGTGCTTTGTATTTCTTTACAGTGTAGAACCAAACTTAAGCAGTAGAAAAAATGTGCACACAGCATTTGCAGTATTGACCCTGTCCTAACTCAGCACTGTTGCAGAACCATAAAACTTTGAAGAGGGACTTGGCTGTAACACTGGCTTTTGTGCAGACACAGCACAATATCATGAGTCAAGTGAAATGACTGTCAGGGTTATTCCCACCAAGATAACTAGTTATTCAGGCTGCGATAGCTACAGCAGAGATGTGCTTTGACTTATGCATGGCTAAACTTTTCATGACAAGGAATAAGGAAATTTTCTTCATCTTTACAGCATGCACAAAGGGTCAGGCACAGTTCTAGGCCTCATCGTCTCCTAAGCACCAAGATTGCATGGTTTCTGGAGAGCACATAGATGAATAGACATGTGCTGGTTTGGGGGGCTCATGGGACTAACACGCATAGTAGACAGAAAGGGTATGGATGTGTACATCCTCTGAAGTAAAGAGTAGATATAGTTTGATGCAGTGCGGTGTCACATCTTCCAATACTCTGCATTACTTCCCTGTGAAGGTCAAGAAAAGGATCAGTCTGTGCTCCAGTAAGTATTTAATAGAATCACAGAATGGTTTGGGTTGGAAGGGACCTCAGAGATCATGTTCCAACTCCCTGATAAGGCCAGGGACGCTTCCCACTAGACCAGGTTCCTCGAGGCCCCATCCAACCTGGCCTTGAGCACCTCCAGGGAATGGCGCATCCACAACTCCCCTGGGCAACTTGTTCCAGTGTCTCACCACCCTCAGGGTAAAGAATTTCCTTCTAATTTCTAATCTAAATCTACCCTCTTCCAGTTTGAACCCATTACCCCTCATCCTAATGCTACAGGCCTTTGTGAAAGGTCCTACTCCAGCCTTCTTGTAGGCCCCCTTCAGATACTGGAAGGCTGCAATAAGGTCTTCTCTGAGCCTTCTGAAAACACAAAGTCAAGATGTTACAATTAGAAGAGGAAAAAAGTGTCATAGAAGAAACTTTATGACAATATGTTTGGGTTGGCTAATAAGGTATTTAGTTACCTATCTCACCTAAATTGTAGACTAAAATGAGACCAAGATAACACATAAATAAGCAATAATAGAGGAGATAATAATTTAATAGGTTTCCATTAGTGGGAAATAACTTAATTTTATTTGGTATTAATTTAGAAATTACAAATACAGAAATAAAAGCCTTGTGAAAACTTCATTTTGTACTCTTCTTGGCATTTAATTAGTACTTTTTATTAAAGACAAAATCTGACCTTTTTTTCTGTGCTATTTTTTTATTAACACATTCAAAATTACATTTTTAATAAGAAATAACTTTTTAAATAAAGACGTTATTGGAAATAATGATCATTATGTCAAGCAGGGCTAAAGTGCTGGATTTCTATTTTCAAAATTTGAACTTCAAACTGATTATTAAAACATAAAAGTGAGTTATGACCTTTTACAAATGCAATACAAACATCTGTGTTTTGTGTCAGCAGGTATGGATTGTCAACTTTTCGTACTACTACATCAGCTGCTAATAGCATGGTCCAACTACTAGAGTGTGAGCTGAACACAGCCTATGGGTTGGAGATAGTTCCACCTTTGTCTCTGTGTACTAAACTAGTGTGCTGCCACCTGTGTCAATGGTTCTAAATGTTCAGCCAGCAGGAGCTGTTCTGCCAATGTGTCAAGTGAGAGGATTTCCACAGCTGGGATCTGATCCTGTCAATTAGACCATGCTAACTAAAACACAGCATCTGCTCACTCATAATGAATTTTTAACCACTGACTCTACATTGACATTTAATTAGAGCTTGATTATATTTACTAGACTTCAGGGTAAAGGTTCTAAGCAATGAAAAGTTAATGTTTAATATTAGGTACATTGAAAAATGAACCTACTTCTTTAATATAAATTTGTATCTTTACCTTTTCCCCGAAATGCAATTTTTCACTGTGCTGATTTTGGTTGGGATACAGTTAATTTTCTTCATAGTAGCTGGTATGGGGCTATGTTTTTGATCTGTACTGAAAACAGTGTTGATAGTACAGGGATGTTTTCTTTATTGCTGAGTAGTGCTCAGTCAAGGCCTTTTCTGCTTCTCACACCACCCCACCAGCGAGTAGTCTGGGGATGCACAAGAAGATGGGAGGGGACACAGCTGGGGCAGCTGACTCCAACAGACCAGCGGGATATTCCAGACCATCTGATGTCATGCTCAGCATATAAAGCTGGGGGAAGTATAAGAGAGTGGGGGAACATTCGGAGTTACAGCATTTTATCTTCCTAAGTAACTACCACATGTGATGGAGCCCTGCTTTCCTGGAGATCACCTGCCTGGCAATAGGAAATAATGAATGAATTCCTTGTTTTAGCTTTGCTTGCATGCATGGATTTTATCTATTAAACTGTCTTTATCTCAACCCATGAGTTTTCTGACTTTTAACTCTTCTGATTCTCTGCCCCATCCAACTGAAGGGGAGTGAGCAAGCAGCTGTGTGGGGCTTAGTTGGTGCCTGGGATCAAACCATGACATTCACTGAAGAGAAAGGACAAGTAATCTTTGTCTTGCACCCTGTAAGTTTTCATACATCCACCCTAAGTCTCTGATCCAACTTCTTGCTCACAGCAGGGTCAGGTGTGAGGTGGGAACAGGTTGCTCCTGTTTTATAGGGTCTTGAAAACCTCCAAGATGGAGATTTCCCACCTTGGTGAATCTGTTCCTTTGCGTGACTGTTTTGGTTCTTTATTTCTTTTTTTTTTTTTTCCTCCTCTCCTCCTTTGATTCTAAATGTCTGTTGTTTGAATTCATTGCTCTCTATCTTCCTACCATGCACTGCAGTGAAGAGCTGCCTCCATCTGCTTGATACTTTCCTCATAGGTATTGGAGGGCTGCTGTTGGATACCCTGAACTGACCCACTTTATCAATGTCTTTCCTGCATTAGAAAGCCTAAAACTATGTAGTATTCTAGATGTGGCCTAACAAGCACTGAGTACCAGGTTACAATTGCTTCCCTCAATCTACTGGCTACAGTCTTTGTAATACAGCCCAGGATGCTGTTAGAATTCTTTGCTTCCAGGGGCAGGAAGGCTTGCATTGTTGGGGTAGCTGTCTCATGGGTTGTCAGGCTTAGGCACCATTGACGCAGCACCTCGCTAGACAGACTGCAGAAAGGACTTCATCAAGAGGGTAACCTCACTTTCTTGAAAATTCAATTATTTTCAACATACTGAAAAATGTCAATATCATCACCTGCATCCTGGCATTTCACAGAATACATACGGTTATTTTTTCTAGTCAGAGCTGTATTATGATAAAATGTAAACCTCCTGTGGCTGGATGTTGGCATGCAGCCACACGACTTAGTAGGTACTGCACTGTCTATCACACTAGAAGGAGCACTGGGGGATAGAACTGATACTGCTGCTCCCTGGTTGGGAGCTCTGGGTTCTACGTTCATTATTAGGAGATGCGACAGGCTGCTTCCCAGAGCAGTAGTACTGTTTGGCAGGTACAGAGTCTAAACATGATTTACTCTACCCTTTTAGCTACTAGAGGGAGGCAGAGATGAACAATAACTCAAGTAGCACAGTGTTTTCTGTTAGAAGCTCCTCTGGAGTACCTGGGCAAATGTAGTTTTGGATGCTTTGAATGTGAACGAGGGAGGGTACTATACAGTCCACCTGAAAGTCAGTACAGCTTTGCTGCCCTGTAACCTCACTAAAGATTGAAATGTCACAATACGTTATAGTTTCTGTGTGATAAATTCCAGTTCCTGATTATCCTCCACTAGCAGGCCCAACAAAGACCATGAGATTGCTTGCGTGGGATTTCAACAGCTGCCTCTTGTTTCTCCAGCTGCAGAACAAACTTGCCTGTGTGAGTCTTGTCGTTTTTCTGTCCCCCCATTGTGTGTAACTCACACTGACACACTGCTCAGCACCACCTATCCTTCCTTGACCTTCATTTGAAAGCAGGCAGCACAGATGACCAAGAACTGTTGTAGAAGTCTGTATTCACAGAAAGAGAAGTTGTAGCATTAATCATAAAAACAAGGAGCAGTGTGAAAGTGCTGGCAGTGTGAAGGAGGCAATCATGTGGACAATGTAACCAGGTAGATGGGACAAGAAAGGGCATTTCCTATTGACTATGATGTCTGGTTTGCACTCAGACTGATCTGTAAGCCTGAACATCATACAGGTAGAGTGATGACACCCATTAACCTTCACATTATTGTGAGGTAATGAACCACTTTCAGATTTCATTGTTTCCTATGGAAACATTCAAGATACTGCAGATCAGGTCTGAGTGCAGTGGTGTGTAAGATCTCATTCTGTATTATACTGTCTGGAGAGACAGAGTGTGACACCATAAGAACAGTGTCACTAATTTATATAAATAAGATGCACACTACTCTATTTGTCTGATAAAAATCTGTTTTATTATCAGTACACTGGATGGGGAAAAATGGTATTTCCTGTACCTGCAGCAAGTTATTCTTTCATATCACCGTAATGCTAAATTTTCAAGAAGGCATTCTTCATGCTTCTTCAAGTTTTTTGTGAAAGTTGTATATATGCTTGTCTTTTTTCCTTCACCCAAATATAATATTAAAAAAAGCAGAACTACTGCAAATCAAGAAGTCTTTTTGACTTTTTCTTTTGTTTGTTTGGTTTTGTTTTTTTCTCCCCAAGTACAAAGAAGCTCACTTATATAAAGATCAAAATGATCATTTTTTATTATAATAGTGTGTAGAAGTGTTAGCCAGTAATCAGGACTCCACAACAAATACCTGTTGTTACACACTGGGAATACCTCTCTAGGTATACATGGACAGATGAGTGGTATTAACAGCTGGATTAAGAACTATTGCAGCCTAGTTTACATGGTGAGAAAGCTCTGAACACCTGTCTAATACTCAGTCTCCTTTCCAAATGACAACCTTTCTCTTACGATTTCCTCTCTCTCTCACTTATTAATCCTTAAAAAAAAATCACCCCAAATCACTTGACCATGATACTTTGTAACCCCTGTAATTGTTAAGATATTAGATACAGAGTTTGACTGTAAAAATAAAATGCAATGGGATTATATGGATGACATTGCTAGTGAGCTTGTTAAGGTCTGGGACATATGGAAACCCAGTGAAACTGTTTATAAGGTTAATAAAAAATGCCCTATCTTCACTTCTACCAATCTGATGTCTGAAAACTTGCTAAACTTTGCATCTTCTGCACCTCTGTGTGATAAAGAGGTGAGCTGCTGAACAGATGGTGAATAAATGACTCTCACTTTTGCTGCCTTCACACTTCCCAGAAGCAAAGCTGGCAAATTGTATTTGGAGCCTAGAATGTGATTTCTTTATTTAAACTACATGTTTAGCACTAACAAGGGAGCACTCAGGAACATTAATTCAAACATGCAGAGTGTCTCACTCTGGGAACTGTGTTCAGCCTTTTTGAGAATTTATTATTTCCAGAAAATAGTCTTCATTGTACCTGTGTGCTAAAAACATAACCATGGTCTCTTCATTCTGGTGTCAAAAATTGCTAAAGTCACTGTATGTATACATACACATGTGCATAAATAGTGGTATGTATGCATTATGAATGTATCAGATAACTCTTGAAATAAATGACATTTCTATGCTTTAGAATGTAGTCCAAAAAAATGCAATACATTATTCTGAACAAATAGCCTAATCCTTCAGGGAAATGTGTTCTAACTTTTTCCTTTGCCTTTACTATAATGTCCTATTTCATACTGTGCATATTGTACTGCCTCCATTCACGGCAAGTTCAGTATTCTATCCCTTCAGATCATTAGCTTAATAATGTTATGTTCTGCCTCATTCCTCTTTACAGCGCTGCTGTTTTTACACTGTGCTTCATTCCTCTTTTCTCCTCAATCACATTCCTCAAAACACAATGCCCCCTCACTGAATCTTACTGCATCCATCACCTGTCAAATGTTTTCTATTTCCTATCTGCTACAGAAAGCATTTCGTCATCTTTGCTGCATTTTCTACCAGCTGAGCTAATTGTTGTTTAGATTTCAAAAGTGCTTGGTATCATGTAAGGCAAAGGAATGAACTAAGAAGAGAAATTCTGCCACACTTCTTTTCGTTGTGCACTTCACAGAATTAAATTATTTCTGCTGGAAAGGTATTGAGCCACATAGAAAAGAAGCAAACCAAACCAAACCAAAACTGGTGTTGTGGTTGTTGCCTTTCCAGTTTTCTCGAAGGTAGATATTGTAAGGTGGTGTAAGTCTGATAGCAATTTATTCTCCTCCTTTCTTCTCCAACACACAGGTACTCCTGGACACAATTTCAGATGTCTGTGTACAGTAACTCTCTGCTAGAGTATTTTGCTACCATTGAGGCTTGTGTTCTTAGCAGAGCTAGTAAAGTAGAATGACACCACAGATTACTAATTAATCAAAACAGACCTCTGTGACTATGACTGATTTGTTAAGAAAGGGAACAAATATACTACTTTATAAATGATAGAGACAGATACTTGCTGTTTGTTCTCCTTTTCTACTATATCAAATCATATAGTGATTGAAGTTCAAACTCCTCAAAACATCATATTCAGATTTCTTTGTGATAATCATAATTCCAAGTAAGCTGTTTTCTGGTTTTGATACTTTCTCTTTTGCTTTCTTTATTCTATTCTGACTCAATAATTTAAAAATTCTCATAACTGTACTATTTTGAAAGCTATTCACTAGATGCATATATTAAAAAATATAGTTGCTTTACCTGATCATGGTCATTTAGTCTGATTTCTGCTACATGTGCTCTCTTCTGAACAAGAAAAAATCATGGATTGCTATCAGTAACTTGGCTACAGGGATGATATATTACAGTCTGTAAAATCTTCTGATGGGCTGGAGGAAGCTGGATCTTCAAAGCCAAAGCAGTAGGAGAACAGTATTCTCCACAATCCAGCTATTCCCAAAGAAACTCTCTTTCTACACTTCCACACACCTTCCTTAAGTCACTAGGATAGTTTTTTCCTATCTTTCTTAAATACTGGCAGAGTCCTGCAGTTGAGTGCGGTCAAATATCCAGCTATTCTTTTGCTACATTTATTGCTATCTGCACCACATAATGAATAATGGATAATAACAATTTCCTGTCTTCTCTCCACACCTCCCCCAGCCCCTTCTTCCCCCCTTGTGCCCCCAGTTTACTTATTGAGGCAGTGGATCAGACCTTCAAATGATATAAATCCATGTAATACTCCTGCTTTAACTATTACATCATGAAATCTCTGATGTGACTTCTTATTAATTAGCTCTAGCAGACAAGCACAGTTATAGGGCAGATGCAGTGTAAGACTGTTCTTGCACTGACTGAAGGTTATATTCAGCCTGCAGCTCAACAAATGGTAGTTGTTAAGAGCATGTTAAGAGCTGATGTGGAAAATCTCTTAAATGGAGAACATGGAAAATAGCTGAAATCTCTGAATCAACAAGGTAAATTGACTTCATTAAACAGGTTTCCTACTGCTGTGTGTGCTACATAGAACTCTGCATTTTTAGTGTGCAAAAAGAGAAGAGACAAATAGTGTATTTATAAAATACCTATAACTGAAGTGGGCTTTTAAAGAAAGATTTCTGTGCTTTTTGTGTGCTTTGATATTCCATAATGTTCCACATATGCTGTGTGTCATGATTGATGCTGATATTCTCAATTCTGAGAAAAGAGTTTGTGCTCTAGTACAAACTGCAAAGAGTTATCCTAGAAGAGAAAAATATGTAGCTATTAGTTTTCACTAGGATGTACCTGTTAAGCAATATTGATTCTGGCAATTGGGAATGCTAGAGTTTATCAATGGAATCAATTATTTTTGTTGGTTTTTTTTTTCAGAATGCTTCTTTTCTTGTACTGGCATTTTACACAGGATCTTCTCCCACTAATAATAAGGTGGCACATCTTCAGGGCACAGTGACATCTAGAAGTCACAGAATCACAGAATAGTAGGAGCTGGAAAGGACTTCTGGAGATCACTAGTCCAACCCCATTGTTAAAGGAGGTTCACCTAGGACAGGTTGCACAGGAGTGCATCCAGGCGGTTTTTGAATCTCTCAAGAGAAGGAGACTCCACAAACTCTCTGAGCAGCCTGTTCCAGTGCTCCATCACCCTCAAAGTAAAGAAGTCTTTCTTCATGTTCAGATGGAAATTCCTGTGTTGCAGTTTGTGCCAGTTTCCCCTTGTGCTGTCACTGGGCATCACTAACATGAGCCCAGCCTCATCCTCTTGACTTTTGCCCTTTAGATATTTATAAGTACTGATCCCCTCTCAGCCTCCAGACTAAACAGCCCCAGGTGTCTAAGCCTTTCCTTGTAAGACAGATGCTCCAGACCCCTAATCATCTGTGTAGTCCTCTGCTGGACTCTCTCCAGTAGTTCCCTGTCTCTCATGAACTGGGGAGCCCAGAACTGGACAAAGTACACCAGATGTGGCCTCACTAGGGCAGAGTAGAGGGGGAGGAGAACCTCCCTTGACTTGCTTGCCACACTTTTCTTGATACACCCCTGGATGCCATTGGCCTTCTTGGCCACAAGGGCACACTGCTTGCTCATGGTCAGCCTGTTGTCCACCATGTATACTGCCTTTACAGTACACTTAGTATGAAAGTTAGTGTTGTGTAAACAGTCACATATAACTATATATGCTGCAGGCCACATGGGTTGAAGAGAAGCCCAACAAACTTGGTTCCTTTCTTTGATTCATTTGTGCTTTCACTAGGTAAAGGAAAAAACTTTCTGCAGGCATTCTACAAAGGGAATCCAATTTAAACAATTTATTAAAAAAAAAAAAAGACCGCAGAGATAATTGCTGTTTTAATACAAAACTGGCTAAAAAATCAGAAACCAAAGTAATTATGAGTGGTAAAATAGCAAATTGGAGCTCACTGGGGATTAGTATTGAGCCTAATACTTCTCTATAAATGGCCTAAAATAATAACAGAAGAAAACTTACACATCAATCAAATTCTCAGATGGTATCAAGAGGCTGCAAAGAAAGTGCAGACAACAGATAAACTGCCTAATAAACTAGAGAGTTTAGAGAAAAAAAAGGAGTATTCAAGGACAAGATGCAACTTTGATACATGTAAGTTATTTGGGGGATTAAGAGAAGGCTAAAAATGCAAACATATTCACAGAAGCCCATGGACAATGATTTCATCAGGAGATAACTGTGCCTCACATCCTGTAACCAGGGGCTAATAGTTTAAATTGTTTTTTAACAGCAGGATTTGGTCATGAGAGCTCCGTGTCGGGGGGAGAGGCATCCACAACCTTTTCATTTCACCACAGAGAGGCTCCAGGATTTTGTTTTCACTCGCTATTGGAAAGCAAGCAAAACTTTTTGAATCTGCCATTCCCAGTTTTGTCAGTGCCTGTGTTTTAAAAGGATCTGGTTTGGCTGGCATTTTGTTTTGCTAGTGGTGGAAGACTCTCCCTTTACCAAAAGCTCTAACAAAACTGGTATGCCTGTGAAACTTGTTGACTGCATCTGTCAGTGATGTGGCAGGTTGGTATGTGGCTAAATGTATCTTTATCTACCTGTGTGTGTGTTGTTCGCTTCCGTATCTACAACATAACCCCCTTGTTCTGATTTGGCACACCTAAGGCAGATTGGAAAAGCTGTTGTATTTAGCAGAGGGCTACGAAAGTGTTTGAGTTTGTTAGGTTTGGGTAAAGGACAAGCAAACAATACTTTGCCAGATGAGCAGGTAGCCAAAAAACCAGTGGACCAAACTGATTTCTGGCTAGTGAAGGACATTGCCTGAAGAAGGGGACCAATACTTAGAAAAGGAAAAAGCTTTTTTATAGGCAGCCTTTCTTTGATTATCAGAGAAAGACAGACATTAACTTGGCTGCAGGGACAGGGAAGAGATGAGGCTTCAGTAAAACCCTGGAATCTCTGCAAACACTAAACAAATTCAGGAAAGTGGTGGAAAAACTGAGGCAGTGATTCAGATGTTATTTTTTAATGTACTTTTCTATAAATCTTTGTTTTCTGCACTGACTAAATAATGTGATTTTTTAATTGGGATTTTTTAGACATCTTGACAGTTTTGTGCTTCTATTTTCATGGGCCCCTGAAAAATTAAACAAACTAAATGTATCTGCAAAGGCGGATGCATGTATCAGAAACGTATAAAGCGGTTTAGTGGGAATACAGAGGAAATCAGCCTGCAAAATGAAGCACCGCATGGTCTATGATCACTGTCAACCTACCAAGGCCTCACTGGGTAGGGGTGTGCACATTACTGCAAGATAATGTCTAAGGCTATGGGCAGTTGTTATTGCTGCCAAATGAAGCTGGATAGTTAATTAGGACGGGCTTATGTTTGTTGTAACTAACAAATAGTCAAAGCAATGTTGTTGCAAGAATGAACATGTCTTTATATATAAATCACCATTATCTGCAGAGCAGTGGGAGCGGCTCAGTCTGGAGAGCCTGTGGTTCAAGTCCCCCATTCTAGTCATATTCATTACTGGCCTAAGTTCATAAAGGATTGAGGTCCTCTAAATGGGAATGAGCATTTAAAACCCCAAATCTGGATCTTTACTCCCCACTCCCTAAACTAGTTCTTCAGATATACAGATTCTCATGCTTATTTTCACTGAGCACTTAATATTTCATTTCTATGCACACTTACAAACAGTTGTTGGAGCAGCAGTTAGAAACTAAGCCTCTACACTTCTGAGTGAGTTTCCCAGTCACTGGTTTAAGGATTAGGGAGCTTATCTCTTGTTCACTGAATCTTTAATTATTTTCTGCTGAGGAATATGACTGCAACAGGAGGGGAGAGGAGCATCCTCAGACTAAAAGCTGCACCGGGGTGCTTGGAACAGCAAGTGAGGTCTGCACAAAATGATTTGGTGACAGGGAAGTGGGAGGCTTCCATTTTAATACAGGTAATGACTTTTCCCTGTGTTACACAGGGCCCAGTACATCGTATAGCTGCAATGCAGGAGAGGAGTCCAGGCAATAGATCTGAACCCGATGCTAATCATAGAATTGTTAAGGTTGGAAAAGACCCTTAAGATGATCAAGTGCAACTGGAAACCTAATGCTGCCAAGTCCACCACTAAACCATGTCCCCTAAGTGCCACATCTGCAAGTCTTTTAAATCCCTCCAGGAACAGTGACTCAACCACTTCCCTGGGCAGCCTGTTCCAGTGCTTGACAACCCTTTCGGTGAAGAAATTTTTCCTAATGTCCAATGTAGTCCTTCCCTGGTACAACATGAGGCTAATGTTATCGCTGTGACTTGGACAGGTGCAGTCACATGAGTGGTGGCCTGTGAGATGGGTGCCTCTCTGTGGCATGTGTTGGTGAGCTTGGAGTGCCTCCTCACTCCTGGATCTGCCTGTTTAAAACTCAGTCTCTTTGGGCCCAAGCTGTTGTGGTGCCTCAGCATCTGGCGGAGGTGGCACTCGGCAGCCAGGCACCAAGAAGGCAGATGCTACAATGCTCACTGCTGCAAAACCTGAGTCCCGTAACACATCTAACCCTTCAGTCTCTGATTTACAGTGATGTTACAGATAATGGTGTAGCAGAGATGTTAAAATCAGCAAGTTGCTCAGGTAATACAGTAACAGAATGGAGGTGATGATTGCAGACCTCTATCTACTTGTATTTTGCTCACTCTTCTTCACAGCAATGGAACATCTGTAGGATAGGATAGAAAGTTCCTCCATTCCAGAGATGCCACTTGTTCCATTGCAATTTTTTTTGTTTTCCTCCTCAAAACCTCTGGCTTGCTCCCTATTTCCCGGGTGGGCCATGCCATATTGCATGTGGGATGCACGCCCATGCTCGCCTCCCTCTCGATGGTGAGGAGGGAACATAGCCTGCAGGAGAGCCATAGAGCAGTGGGGCTGTTAGGATGCGGCCTGGCAAACCTCATTGGCCAGCACCCTGCATTTTTTGAGACAGAGGTTATGCATGTTGATATTTTGTATGCTTTCTGAAAATGGCTGCTGTTAGGCTTCCAGTTAATTGCAGTGTTTTGGCAGCCTGTAAAAGTAGACTTTGTGTTTCTCACGCAGAGTGGCTTGCTACTGCGTAGCGTGAGCTGCTGCACAAGGAAGCTTATTTCTGCAAATCTCTCATAAAAGTTTTGTTGTACATTTTGAAATGCACTTAATTCTATAATAACTATAATTCTATAATTTAATTCTATGTTATAGAAGGAGTTTGACCACTGGCTAGCTGTAGGCAGTAGTTTTTCAGTATAATGGCTGATCTGTCATTGAAATTAGAGTTTCACCTCTAGTGATAAAGGACCTCTGGATGATTTAACATGTTTTTTGGGCCTACAGATGTTAATAGACTTCAAAATCACCAGTTTGGTAAAATGACTGAAGGAAGATCTCTTTATTGCAGCTTCATTTTTCGTATTTTGTTTTTCTCGGGTGATTGTAGCAAGTCTATCTGCTTTGAATTTAATTAAAGCGTCCTAACTTGGCAGGGCAGCTTAATTTCATAACATACAGGAGTTTTCCAATATGAAAAAAAAAGTAATGCAAATACTTACTGTGAAAAAAATCTTATTTATTTCAAAGGAAATGACAGGTTTTTCTCATATATGTAACCCAAGTTTTAAACCAGTGACATAGGGGTTAACTGTATTGCAGAATTAAGCAAACCCTAGAAAGTTCCAATTATTTTACTGGAACTTGAAATGTATTTCCTGCTTTCTAAAATGTTTTCTCAATATATTAGCTGCTTCCTTTGAAATAGCAGTTGGCAGTAGTGAGCAGTGAACCTGTAGTAAATCTCAGTTAATTTATATTCTTCAGAGGTGTACTGCTTTGTTTTTAAATGATGCATTCATGCCAACATTATCATCTTACCATAACTACTGGATCAGGTTCTTACAGGGCTTTCCAATTTTTATGAAGTCACTGCCTTTCACTCGCTATTTTGAGTGATCTCAAGAAAAGCTGTCTATGTTTTTAGAGTAACAACCGTAAGCACCCTGACAAACATATGTGCTCTTCTTGTTTCTGAAAAATTATCTCACTTTCAGAATATCTTGCCAGAACCTCTTGCAAAATGTGTAGAGTTATCAGAACAGAAATGTTAATAATTTGCAGAAGAAAGTGCAAGATGAGTATGTGGTCTTCAGTTGAGTTCCTGCAGTATGAAGGCTTTACAGTGTACTTTTAGCTTTTCTCTTTTGGATTAAGTGCAGTTGCAGATGTCCTGTCAAAATAGCTAGATGGTGATAATTATCATGCTTGTTAATTACCACCATTTTCTGCTCCATAAATTATTGGTCTTCTGCTTTCTCTTGTTAAGCTCATTCACTGAAACACAACCTACTATTTCTTACCTCATGCCTGCTGAGAACTAACAAGTGTGGAGTCAGCTGGGCTGAGGAGCCCTGTTGCAGAAACTTGATCAAATGATGATGGCTTTGCCCTTTCTATGGATTCAAATGCTTGGGACTGAAAAACTATTTTCAAAAGGTTTCATGCTGTGTCAGTGTCTGAAAGCTCAGGTTCACAAATGGATTTATCTTCAGTCTAGGAATTTCAGACAATTCCTTCGTTTTATCTGCTAGATGATCTGCAGCCTTGCTGAAACATCCTGAGCATAAGGTAGGTTGATATTTCTGGTTCTGAACGCTAAAGATGAGATCTTCAGGAAGTATCTGAAGTGCTGAGGCCTGAACCATAGGCCCTGAACCAAAGTTGACCTATAGATGAGCCTCAGAGCCAAACAATATATCTAATATGCGTGGTATTGATCGCACATGCAATATATTTATTCTTCATCTATATTTTGCTATTTTAGTATGAATATATTTAGATGCCAACTTATAAAGCTTTGTTGTAATGCTTATTGTGTAACCGCAAGCAGCAGAAGATCTTTCTCTATCTAGAGGCATGCTGCAAGGCTGTGGGACCAGACATCTAGCCTTGTTGAAAGATATGTGGTCAAAACCAAAAGAGATAGAGATACTCCTTTGGTTTCCTCCTCAAGCCCTGGGCAGGCTTTTGGTGGAATCCAATAGGGAGGATGACACCAGACATTCCCACATTTGAAGTTCTGAAGGTTGTTTATTCAACTGTGTAAGATCTGGACCCTTTTGCAGCAACTTTGGAGACCTCACCTACAAGTGGATGCACTATGTAGGACTTCCCAATTGCCAGGACAGGTTCTCCAAATCCTCGCTGCAACTGGAGCTCCACAGCGACTGCAGATCTGGATGATGGTATTAGGGCAATTGGTAATGTATCTTTCTTGATCGCTATGGTTAACTTTATGTAGTAATGATTAGGTGCTTTACCCTGCTCATTCCTGCTGCTGCTTAAAACTAAAGTCTGTATTATCTTGAAATAATAAAATAAGCCTACTCTTTTTATTGGTGTCTGTGTCCTTTCTGTTGACCCTGTCAATTGGCAAAACAGTATCAGATAAGTGAAGGAGTAGTAGTTTTATCTTTGGAAATGAAAAGGTATTTATTTCTAAGCTCAAGCCTTTTCAAGCTTTATTTTCAGTATCAAGTGCTATATTTGTGGCTTGTAATGTTTGCTCAGTATCACAAATATATTGAGCAACTCAGCTGAGTAAGGTAAAGCTATCTAAATGCCACCACAGAAACGATCCTAAAATAATGACATAAATACAACTTTGCATGCTGGATTATTTGGGGGTTGGCTTGGTGGGTTGGTTTGATGTACGACAAGTTCAAGGATTGCAAAGGAAAAGTGGTCCAACTTTGTCGGTAATTTAAATGTGGCAGGAATCACTGTTTATGCTTCCTTCAATGACACTCCAGCTGGGACTCTGCAGTTGCATGCAAATATCATAAATATTGCCGCCTTAGAGTGAGTTATGAAAGACTGGCCAGAAGAACCAGCAGACTAGCAGTGGTGGGCTTGGTCTTTAAATGCTTGCTTTTTAAAATACTGCTGAGTGTAGAAGGGCCTCAGAATGGGTTATCATTGCTAAAGTAACAACTTCCCAATAATTTTTTATTCCAAAGAAGCTGGGGGGGGAGGGGTGGGGAAATTTGCCATAATGGCAATTACAGAGTTCTATTTTCCAATAATAATAATAAATGTAAAACAAAAAGATTAAAAAGTCAAAACTGAAAGTGCTTTATCAGCACAAGATATTCAAGGCAAGAGAAAATTTAATTGAAAAATAGACATTGTTTGGCCTGTTCAGTAAAAAGTCTCAAAATTAAGCCACAACTCGGAGAGAAAGGAGGAGCAGCTCTTCACTTTGCCTTTTCTTTAAGCAGAGTTTGGGAGTGCCCTTCCTTCAACTGCAAAAGTTCTTGGTACTACACAAATGTGTTGTCTGGGTTTTGGGGTTTTTTTTGTGAGGTGCTGCAGAGAGATGCCTAAGCAATACTTCTGTCTTGAGATCTCTGGGCTTAAGCATTTGCATGCCTGAAATATTTTCTTGACATCCCCTCCCCGCCAAGCCCGCACTTTATGCAAAGTGGAATGCTGCATTGGCTCAAGTTTAACTTAGCTGCAAGAAAGTTTTATTTGTTAGTGAAATCACGTTAATGTATGCACTCTAACATGTCTGAAGGAAAGTGAGGCTCTTTGTTTTAGGCATATTTACATAACTTCCTATGCCTATTGCATCTTCTTGTCATTTCACCTTATTTCTACATTTCCTGTACTGCAGAGAACACAGGACTGGAAATTAAAAGCTAAAAAGCTCCTTCACCATTGAATTAAGATACTACTTTTGGGGCTTTTTTTAGGGGAAGAGGGTGAATTTTTTTCATCTTTCTTTGTAGTCACTGCTTAATTATTTTCCACATTTCCAAAGCCCATGCTCTACAACTAAATTATTAACTAACCAAGAAAGAAGGCTTTAATTTGGTAGGATTCTGAATTTATTTGGAGGTTGGTTTTGGTTTTTTTTTATGACTTAGAGTATTTTTATCAATATCTATACCTGTTCTAATTCTAAGCCAAAAAAAACCAACCCAAACCCAAAAAAACTCTACCAAAAAACCCAAACCAACCCAAACCCCTAAACAACAAAACAACAAAAAAACAACAACCAAGACAACCCATTTCATTTCAGTCAGGCAGTGGTCAGTGTGCATGTTCTGGCTAGCTCCCACTCTTCCATTATGGTAGTGCAGCTCCAGTGATCTAATGCACCCTGGTCCTGAGTCACCTTAAAGCTAGATCACCAGACAGGCTTGAATAGAAGTTGGACAATGCAGCAGCAGGGAGAAAACCAGACTTTTTGTCAATGTGAATGCTCCAGCTGTTGCTACTGTCAGTGGATCTTGTGAAAGTGGTAACATAAAAGTAGAAAATTGCCAGCCTCTTCTTAGTAGTGGCAGTTCTAGAAGCTTAGTTTTGCCTTCAGAGCTTGGAAGGAGTTGACGAAGCTCAGTCTTAAGATACCAAAATACAGCACAACTGGAAGAGAGGTGTGATTCTATAACCGCCTTTGGGAAAGGAAAAAAAAACAAAATCAACAAATGCAAGGTCAGTTCTGAAGGACAGGCAGGTTGTCCTGGTTATGTTGACTGACATCCCCAAGCAAGAATGATGGAAAATGGCCCATTAATTACAGCTGGAAATATTAAATATGAAAGGTTGCCAGCAGAGTCATCTCAGGTTTGTGACTGATCATTTTACAACTTGCATCATGTTGATCTCCCAGCAGATTCCCTCCTACTCACAGAATAAATGAATAGGCGACTTCTTCCTGTTGCCAAGTAGTTTTGGGCACAAGGTCGTTTGCTAAGACTGTTTGTTTTCCATATTCCTAGATCTAGTTTTAGCTTACCTGCCTGCTACCAAAACTGTGAGATGAGTGACCTCCATGCACTTACTACTCATTTGCGCTCAGGGATGATACAGACTCAACCCTAGGGCTGAAGCAGGTTGACATTACAGCTTCCATCTATTAAAAAGTAACTACTACTGTCACAAATCTTATATGAGCAGACCAAGGGGACAAGAGATTTGCGAAAGTAAAGAAGTTCCCACAAATACCACAGTGTTCTCACCACTCTTAATGTGGGCAGGGATCTGTTAGAGTGGGAGAGAAACCAACCTGTTCACAAGGAAGATGGGTAAATGACAGGACGTAGTCATCGCAAGGACAGGATAAGCCAAACCCCATACATCCGAAGACCAAGTGGAAACATACTTTGTGATTGGGAGGCTATTTAATGTTTGGGACCAGAAAGGTAGTAGAGGAAAAAAAATGATGTTTCGTCTAGTAGAAATAAGTAATTGTATTAGTAAAAGACAAATATTTTATTCTAGCCTTTACAGGTTGTCAATAAAACACTCATGTTTATTGCTATTATTTAATAACTGAGTTTCTAGAAATAGAAGTGTCTTTTATGTTTTGATTTTAAAGGAAAACAGGAAAATGGCACCTCATGGAGTAAAACATTTTGCTTTAGGACATGACAAGTTTTTTTCTAGTTAATTTACAAAATTTTCAAAAGCAACAAGAGATTCTTCATACTTTTGTTTGAGAGTAGCTAAATGAGAGACCTGAACTGGCCTATTTGTTGGAGGGGCTGAATATCTTTTTTTAATGAACATCGGTCCTGTATAAAGGCTATCAGCATGGACATCTGAAAATAGAGATTCTTAAAATCACAGCTTGCCTTCTGTAGTATCAGTCTACTCTTCTGCAGGAACTCTGGAAGCATCCTCAAAAGAGTAGAGGAATTAAGCTGCTATGTAAGTGTAGCTGCGGATGATAGCAGTTGTTCCTTCCATGGCTGTATTTTGTTATTTTGACCTTCTTTAGTTAAAAATATGAAACATGAGTTGGTTTGACACTATAATGCATTGCTACAGTAGCTCCATCATAGCAGGGCTGAGACCTGCAGAGTGCGCGGAAGTGTAAAGCTTCAATTTAGATAAATGAAGTACTTACGTGCAGTAATGCCTACAACAATAATGGTATCTGAGAATGATAGCTAACACTTATGGTACAATTTTTATGAAATATATGAATCATCTGTCTTTTGGGGAACCCGTTGTAACTTCCTTTTCCTGATTCTGTGTTAATATAGCGATTTAATTCCTGTTTCTCACTCATCCTCTGGAGAGAAGAATAGTAGCAAACACCAACATTTAATAATCACAGCCTTCAAAAGGCAATATATACACTTCAAAAGCATACAAATAGGCTAGGAGCATGCAGAGTTATGAAGGAAAGAACGGCGTCTTCCTCAAAATCTG
>JAVSBS010028613.1:25208-41850 GCA_033124195.1 Coracias cyanogaster
TGAGGCTGAGCTGCCTGCTGGGGTTAAACCCTGACAGAATCAATTTCATACACTTTTTACAAGAGTAGATGAGTAGCTCAAGGTTGCAAAATGAGGCAATAATGGGTGCTGCTATCTGTTGGGATCTCAACTATTTAATTTGTTGGGCTATCACAGGCAAGATTCTTCGCCTGAATGGTTGGAAGAACAGCGTGGCAGAAGATGACAGAAAAGGACACAGTCAACTTCAAGGAAACATCAGATCCATCAGCGGAACCATTTCACAAAGAAAAACTGGTAGCCTAATTCCTGCCAGCTACTTACTAAAAATAAAGTATTCAACGTTGTTTATTAAAATGCAGTCATGATGTATTGCCTTCTGTTCTATGCCTCCACACTAATATGCAAGATATTTAGTAAATCAACTGCTTCCAACAAACAAAAGCCAGCTAATGAATATGAAACTCTTTTTGCAGCACTATAAAAGATTATCCAAAGCAGTGAATGCATCTAGAGAACAAAAGAACATAGCTGTTTCTACTAGCATTTATTTGCACAGATGCAGTTGGCAATTACTTAGAAATCATTGATGGTTTAAAAATCTATTTGTAGTATGGCATACAGAATATTGTAAGTTTTTTTAAAAGTGTGTGACATAATTTGCAGTGTGCTTTAGGGAGGAATTAATTCTTCATAGCAAAGCTAATGTCTTCGTCATAAACAGCTTGGTAGACCAAGGGTACAAAGGAAACTGGGAAACAAACATAATGAGACTGTGAGACAGTCACAGTGGTGGCATCTGGTCTATATTTCCGTTTGCTTTGTTTTATCCTGTAAGTTTTCAAATCTAAGAGATGGGTGCTTTCAGAAGATACTAGTAATCAAGCTGGAACCGGGCACCCTCATCCATCCAAGATAGTATCAGGAAGCAAGAAGGTCTACATGTTTGGAGAGATGAGGAGAGGACATGGTTAGGAGATAGGTATGCCACCTGACTGGTTAAATATAAAATAAACTGTTGCTTTTGGATATGTATCATATGCACACTTATGCACCAACTTCAGTGGCACCACAGGCACGTAGAGAGTTGGCTGGTAGGCATACGTTCAGTAGTACCACATACTCCAGATCAAATCTGTCATCTAGGATAACAAGATGACTGCAGTACTGCCAACCGCTAGCCTGTAGTGGTGTAAGATGGGATGAGTGTGGTGGGAAGCAACGTACAGCTGCAAGAGCCATGGGCTTTCAGAGTGGGATGTGGATGGCAGTTCCCCACCAGTCTGACCAAGCAACTTGCTGCAGTGAAAGCTGAAATTCTTATGAAGGAACCTTTTGGCTGACAGGCTTCACTCACAAGATACTGCTGTGAGGGCTGTTACACATATAGCAGAGGACTTGAGCAAAGGTTTTCCTGTGAAGGTTGAGCAGTGGGCCACTTGGGTCAACATTATAGGACATGCAGGAGCCAGCTTTCCCTGCCCAAGCTCTGGGGTTTTCCAGGACCTCCTGTCTAACTTGCAATTGAACTGGATAAATACAGAAAGAGTTGAAGCTTCAGCATCAGTTTGTACTGGAGGATTGTAAAGCTTTTATATCTATAATATAAATGAAAATTCAAGAAAAGATCTACAGGTGTAAAACTTCTCCTTGAACCTAAACCTCAACACCTTGTCTTCCTCCATAGACATTCTTTAGTTAATTCATTCAGAGTGAATAGTAGCTGCCTTCACCATGTTACTGAGGTGAAAATATACCTGTATGTTCTTGGCATGGTTGCTCTCTCTCAACTAAAGTTCCAGAATTTTTTCCTTAATATCACACTGTGGACGTCCACCCTTCAGCTAAAGTTAATGTGGGAGGCAGTATTGTTGTTGTTATTGTTATTCATCCTGGTTTGAGTTAGAACTGAACTAATTCTGTTCAGTGATTTTACTTTTCATCTGACTCTCTTCTAACTGCACTTTCTGAAGCTAACGGCATGTTTTTGCAGGCAGTGTCTGCTTCTAGCAGTGATAATGTTTGATGTTTATAGTTACTACCCAGGATTGGTGTGTGCAGACCAAGGTCACTGGTAACTCCTGTGTACCACATCGGGGGGTGCAGAAAGTGAAAGGCTGCACCTGCGGGGAGGAGTGGCCAGGAGAGGTGACCCTAAACTGACCAACAAGGTATTCCATCCCATATACGTCATACTCAGTATAAAGCTGAGGGATCACAAGGGTCTCTCAGTGGCTTCCTCTTCTTCAATGGCCGGCATCTGAGGAGGACTCCATCCATTCCGCCTTCAGTCCCAATCCGTATATTCCTGAATCCAGTTCCAGAACCCAGCTCTTGAACCCGGTTCCCATCTGCTGCTGAGCCCAGTCTGGGACTTCCCCAGTGCCTGCTCCACAGCCTCAGTGGTGACAGTGATTGTAATTGCCATCGGGGCAGGGGGTTGATACTGGCTTTGTACATATTCGTATATATTCCATTTCATTGTCTTCGTTAAAGATGTTTCAGGTTTTTTTTTCAAATCCGTAAATCTCTCTCTCTCATTCCCTTTCTTTCCTGTTTGGGAGAGGGGCTAACAGTGATCCATCAGTCTCTCTCCCTCATCCCTTTTCTCTTCCCCTTTTTGGGGAGGAAAGAGGGGTTAACAGTGAGCACCTGTTATAGGACTAGCCGGCTGACCCTAAACTTTGACATTATTATTATTATCCATACTTTCTCTTTTATTACTTTTTATAGGCAGTAGGCCTATACAATGGCTGCATCTGAGCTAGTCATGCTGGGCTCCATTGCAGCACTTGGAGATGAAGAGGTATGTTAAAGTATGATTTGTCTTCAGCATAAATTGGTGAGTCAGATACATGGATCAGATGTCTTGGGCAACCAGCTCACCTACACAAATACACATCTGAAGTAAGATTAAAGGGATGAAAGCCATTCTCTGTGTGCAGTGACCACTTTTTACCTCACTATGTTCCACTGTCTCGTTGCTGTGTGCATTACTGCTGCTTCCTCTCTACTACCCAGGTCTTTCTGCCAGTCAGTTACTCTCTCCTGTACTTTGAATAGATAACTCAAAGAGCAGAGAAATTGATACTCCAATTCTTGCACTATGCCAAACACACTGGGACTCTGGCCTGTAAACGACTCTGGTACAAATTACTGTAATAAGCCTTGTTAACAACATGTTCCCATCAGGAGAGTACTTAAACACATTCATAAGACTACGGATGTGCTTATATTCCACTGAAGACAACATTACCAAGGTATATGCTTAGACTTCAATACATGCTTTTTTTTACCCAGTCACAGCTTGTAACTCAGTTGTCTGAAACAGTAGATCTCAAAACAGCATCGGCCCCAAGGAAGGGGGAGCCTAGATTGCATGTTGCAATCAGGAAAATTACCGTTTGACTACTATTGATGTTTCCTTGGCACTTCATCACCGGGGTGTGATTGCCAACAATCATTCCTGCTGTTCTATTGCATCTCATTCCAGTCAAGGATCTCAACATGTTTTACAGATGACACCAGATACAGTGAGAAGCTGAGTGTCTTAGTAGATTGATTAGCTGTCTTCTTAATAACATCTACCCTTTTTATAAAATCTGGGCTTTCACAGGAAGGCTCAAGTTTATTTGGCAACAGATTTCAGATTCATTCTCTTTATGCAACTGACAGTAACTGCTGCTGGTTTTAAGTTTGGAAAACAGATATATGGTGTTTTGAATCCTTATATTTAATGTATACTGCTCAGGTTTGCAGCCCTCTGCACAATGTGTTGTTCCCATTTTCACCAGCTTTGACAGAGCTGAGCCAAAAAATAAAAACTCCACCCTATGTCTGCAGGTTTACAACACAGGATAAAAAGTAATAACAAGGCCTTTAGCACAGCAATGGCTTAAATTGTTTTTGTCAGCTGTTATTGTTTCCAAATTACTTCCATTTTTAAGCAACTGTAGATAGGGCTTATTGATTGTGCTGTTTCTACAGTGCAATGAGATCTTACATTCCAATTAACCAGTGTTCCCCAGCAGTGTCTCTCAGAATTTTTATGCAAACAATTACACTTATGATATGATAACAAGCTGCATTACTGGGTTTTTCTCAAACTGTCAAAACATTTAGCAGTCCTATCCAGGCTGGTGCAGCAATCTCTCTTCCTCACTGAAACAAAACATCATGTGTGCAGAGGGAACAGAAGTTCAATGAGTCTGTACCAGAGACGGCTGCCTTCTGCGCAGAGGTGACAGGCAGTGGAATGGGAAAACTGGTATGTCTGGGCAGGTCTACTTTTGAAATTTGATTCTTTCTATAATTTATCCAGAGTAAAATACATTGTATATGCTTTTAATGTTCCTTGCTGTGCTACAGGAAAGATAGGTATGTAGAGGAGGGGAGAAACAGTCGGGAAAATTACGGGTTAAACAGTTGTATCCTTCATCTATTGATTGTTAGCATTGTCAGAGGCAATGTGTTTTGAGGTTACTTCAACACTTCAATACTAATTTGTCTGCCGTTTACTAGATGTTGGAAAAAGAGAAAAAACTGCTTACTAACATTCCTTACATAAAGGTTTTTTTTAAAAAATCCACTCTTACAAGCAAAGGTTAAAACTCAATGTCAATAAAAGAACAACAATCATACAACTATTCTTTAAAAAAATCTTATTAAATTCTCTTTTATTTTAGACTAAAAGGAAAACAGAGCTTTTGATAGATTAATTAGAAGCTGAAATGTGTTTATTACCTCCTTTTTTATATCTTCTCATTTTCTGTTGATCAGACTGACTTGATCCACTCATCTCATCTTTGAGCTCATTTCATCATGAACTGATGAAGCGCTTGAAAGAACCTGTGATGCCTGATAAAACCAGCTTTTTAAAAACTTTGTTGAGGACTCCAACTCCAGATACTTCTCTTTGGCTTGAAGGAGGGTAAGGCTTAGAGAAGAAAGGACAACTGCTTTCCACCTGCCATTCTGCCCACTTTCCTGCAGCCTGACTCACCCGTCCACTGAGAAGAGGAAAAGGTTACTCCAAATGAAAAAAAATAGCCAAACCTGTCCTCTGTAAGGATAGCTCTATGAAAACAATAATTTTGTTGCTCAGGAATTAATCTCCTCTTCTCTTTCTTGAATACAGCTTTGTATATGTGACAGAATTACAGTGTCAGGAGCAAAATGCAGTATTGTGTGAAAAGTGAGTGCCTGGTAAACACTGAAACAATCGCCTCTTCTTAAGCAAAATGGCAAGTTTATGACTAGGGTACAAAGAGGTACATGAAATTCAGTGTGTTAATGGGCATGGCAGTGTAATCTCTCCCGTTGCTTGTTTTCTTACTATCCAGGAAACTCAGTGGGCTCTCTCTATTTTTCAGATACATAAAAGAAGCCATCTAATGAGATAATGATATGGAAAGAGACCACTGGTTTACAAAATATGCATGATCAGGTTTTCTAGCAATCCTTCAGAACTATATTGAGTTGGGCACTGATAAGGGACATGGGTTGAGCCCAGCCTGGGAGAGCCTCACTCTGTCCTCAGAGTACGGTGGGCTCCGGGGATGGTGGCATGCTGGACACTGAGCTGGTGGGAGGGCATGCATGCTATCTTGCTGAAGGTCCTGCATTTATAATTTCCATTTATTCTTCTTCCACCAACTTTACAGGGATGTCAGAGACACATCATGGTGTCCATGTGGTTTTTGTCTCTCTCTTCTGGGCTTGGAAAAGATGGGCTTGGAAGAGGTGGGATTTCGCTGAGCAAATCCTCCTCTCCACCAGCACAGACACATTATAGATTCAGGTAGTCCCCATTTGGAGGGTAGATGTCCTTGGAGGGGAAGAGAAAAGCAACATTTCTGGTGCTGCTTCTTCCCTCAGCCTATAACCTGTGATAGAGACAGACACAGGGGCACAAAAATGCAGCACAGAGCTGCCAGTACCCATGGGCCACCATTTGCACTGTTGGCTTCTGTTCACCAGCATGTGTGTGCTGGCAGCGCCAATGCTGAGTTCAGATGTGACACAGACAAATTACACCTGACTTGCTGCTATCCTTTTAGTGATAGCTGTTGGGTTTTAATGACGCCATCTCCATTTTTTGTTTCCTCCTGCCCATCTAGCAAACCTCAAAATATGGGAAGGATTAAAAAACGACAATGAGATTTGATAATTTTACCCACATGGTTCAATGAAATAAATAAAAGCCTAGCGCCACTACAGCTCTATGTAAAATTTCTGACGAGCTGAAATGCAGCAATGCTAATAATAAAATCAACAATACTAATGATACTCCTTGATTCCTGGCTTTTCTGTATTAGAGTTCTCTTACATGAGATAATGAGGAACCCTAAAAGTGTTTCAAGTGAGAGAACTGTTTTGCTTTAATGGAGGTATCATTTGGTGTTGCATGTGCTATAAATGATAAAAAAATTAGGTATATTTCCGATTAAAATATAAAAATCCAATTCTGTCTATAGGATACCGACTTGCTCTTTGCTATCGTGTGACTATTGACATGACCTCCCATGTATCTAGATTGCAGTCTTTTGTGGTTATTGACTACCCTTTACTACTGTACAGTGCCCATCTTAGGGCAATCACAATTCCAGCATTGTGATTCAAACACCAAAAGAAGAAAATTCTGTAAGCAATGACCAATATTCTCCTTTCTGATATTGATGGGGCTAAAAGGGTTAGGACTATGAGCCTGTAGGAGCTGCCAATATGTCCTCTGAATTGCCATTAGGATTTGCTACGGTACTTCTTTTTGGGTGACACTTCTTTTTGGGTAAAAAAACATGCTCATAGTCAGTAGGGACCTCATGGAAAGATGACATCCAGAGGAGCCTGCCAGTACCTGTAGGAGGCACCATATGTCCAAGAATCCCTACCTACAGACAGCACCCTGCTGCTTTCATCCCCCAACATGGCCTGCAATCAACTTGCAAATTATAGGTTTTACCTCTACTGATGCCTGAGTGAACACTACAGACTGACGCTGAGCACTAGCATGTGCCATCTCAAAAATATTTTTCCATCTGATTTAAAAAGAACACAAAGCTATTGTATCTTCCCTCTCTTAAAAAGCCAGACACAATACAACTTCTTAAAGTTCCTTATGTCAATTAAAATGTATTTTTGAAAGCTACCTGTGAATGAAAAGCTCATTAAGTTAATGATGACCTTCTAGATCCTGAACAACCTCTGAAAAGCCTTGCAGTGCATGCAAATTATTTCTTTAGAAATATTTCTCATTTGATTTATGTTCTAGAAAGAAGTACAAAACCAATTTGACTAATTACAAAGATTATTTCATTTTCTTCTTTATCTGTAAGAAAAGATAAGGTTTATTTACATGATTTTATTCTACCTTGTTACAGAGTATGGAAATTAACAAAGTTATTCTAGTATACCTGGTACATGACACCTTTTGTTTCCCTTCATTCACAAACTGTTTTTGTGCAAAAGATAATGGAAACATAGATGAGAAAGAAGATAATGGATATTGTTGCTCACATAATTTCTGCTTTGTTCTTCTGAAGACTGCATGCACAGGCACAAATGCTAATTTTCTGAAAATTAAAAGAAAATCTCCATGCTGTATAGATTTACTTATTAGTTGTCATTCCTCTCTCCTTTCCTTAATGTTTGAATGTTTGTTAGTATTAAATATGCAATGTCCATCTCCTTATATGACTATTCTCCCCCACCACTCTCTTGTTTTAGAATGATAGAGTTATAGAATGCTTTGAGTTGGAAGGGACCTTAAAAGGTCATCTAGTCCAACTGCCCCCTGCAGTGACCAGGGACATCTTTAGATCTTGTTGCTGAGAGCCCCATCCAACCTGACCTTGCATATTTCCAGGGATGGGGCTTCTACCACCTCTCTGGGCAACCTGGGCCAGGGTCTCACCACCCTCACTGTAAAAAAATTTCTTCCATACATCTAGTGTAAGTCTCCCCTCTTTTCATTTAAAATCATTACCCCTTGTCCTGTCACAACAAACCCTACTAAAAAGACTGTCCCTGTCGTTCTTATAGGGCCCCTTTAAGTACTGAAAGGCTACAATAAGGACACACTGGAGCCTTCTCTTCTCCAGGATGAACAACCCTAATACAGCCTGTCCTCACAGGAAAACTGCTCCATCCCTCTGATCATTTTTGTGCCCCTCTCCTGGATCCACTCCAAAAGGTCCATATTTTTCTTGTGCTAAGAGCTCCAGACCTGGGCACAGTACTCCACATGGGCTCTCAACCAGAATGGAGTAGAGGGCCGGAATCACCTCCCTCAACATGTTGGCCATGCTTCTTTTGGTGCAGTTGAGAGGTACATCAATACCTCTGCCTCTCCTTCCTCACCTGTCCCTTCTGAACAGCCATCAATAGTTGCACTGCAGTCATGGGATTCATCCTACCAGGATTCAGTAATGGCAACTGGGTTGTAGCTTCTAGCAGCCCAGTGGCTTCCAGCTCCTCCTTTTTATTGCCCATGTTGCATACATAGGTGTAGAAGCACTTCAGCTATGTCACCTTCTTAGGGGAACATCCCTTCATTCCTTTGAGGATTTTCACCTATGTTTCCCTGTTGGCTCCTATTACCTGAGGAGTCCCTGGTCCATAGAATCATAGAATTATAGAATGTACTGGGTTGGAAGGGACCTCCAAAGGTCATCTAGTCCAACGCCCCTACAATAAGCAGGGACATTTCTAACTAAGTGAGATTGCTCAGAGCCCCATCAAGCCTGACCTTGAATGCCTCCAGGGATGGGGCCTCTACCACCTCTCTGGGCAACCTATTCCAGTGATCCACCACCCTCATTTTAAAGTACTTATTCCTAACGTCTGATCTGAATCTACTGTTTTCTAGGTTAAAACCATTACCCCTTCTCCTGTTGCTACAGACCCTTGAGAACAGATCTCCCCCTGCCTTCTTATAGGCTCCTTTCAGGTATTGGAAGATTGCTATAAAGTCCCCCCAGAGCCTTTTCTTCTTCAGACTGAACAGCCCCAACTCTCTCAGCCTGTATTCATAGAAGAGGTGCTCCAATTTTTGTGGCTCTCCTCTGGACACACTCCAAACAGATCCACATTCTTCTTGTGCTGGGGGCTCCAGAGCTGGACACAGTATTCCAGGTGAGGTCTCAACAGGGCAGAGGGTCAGAATCACCTCTCTCAATCTGCTGGCCACACTTCTTCTGATGCAGCCCAGGATGCAAAGTCTTTTTCCACAAGGCTGCTCTCTAGCATGTCCTCTCTCAGCTTATATTGATAATGCTGATTGCCCTGGCCCAGGTGTAGAACCCTGCACCTGGCCTGTTGAACCTCATGAAGTTCACTTGGGCCCACCTCTCTGGTCTGTCCAGGTCCCTCTGGATGGCATCCCATCCCTCAGGCATATCAACTGCACCACCCAGCTTGGTGTCATCAGCAAACTTGCTGAGGGTGCCCTCAATACCATTGTCAATATCATTAATGAAGATATTAAACAACAGTGGTATCAGTATAGACCCCCTGAGGGACACCACTTGTCCCCTTGTTCCATCTGAACATCAAGCCATTGACCATCACTCTCTGGATGTGACCATCCCACCAATTTCTTATCCACTGAACAGTCCACCCATCAAAACCGTATTTCTCCAGCCTCGAGATGAAGATGTTGTGTGGGACCATGTCAAAGGCCTTGGAGAAGTCCAGATGGATGACATCCATAGGTCCTCTCTTGTCGACTGATGCAGTCACTTCATTGTAGAAAGCCACTAGGTTGGTCAGGCAGGATTTGCCCCTAGTAAAGCCATGCTGACTCTCTTGAATCACCTCCCTGTCCTGCATGTGCCTTAGCGTATCTTCTAGGAGGATCTGTTCCATGATCTTCCCAGGCACAGAGGTGAGGCTGACAGGTCAGTAGTTCCAGATGTCTTCCTTTCTACTCTTTTTTAAAAATGGGTCTGATGTCACTTTTCTTCCAGTCACTAGGGACTTCACCTGACTGCCATAACTTTTCAAATATTATGGAGAGTGGCCTGGCAACTGCACCAGCCAATTCCCTCAGGACCCTGGGATTAATCTCGTCAGGTTCCATGGACTTGTGTGTGTTAAGGTTCCTCAGATAGTCACAAACCTTGTCCTCATTTATGGTGGGACAGACTTTGTCTCCCTGGTCTCTATCTCATGGGCCATCAACTTGCGAGCTGTGAGGAGAGAGATTGCCAGTGAAAACTGAGACAAAAATATCATTGAGGACCTCAGCCTTCTCCTCATCTGTCATTACTAGCACACCATTGCTGCTCAGCAGCGGGGGGATGCTTTCTTTGAACTTCCTTTTCTGGTTTACGTATCTGTAGAAGCCCTTTTTGTTTTCCTTTGCATCCTTTGCCAAGTTCATCTCCAAGGCTGTATCTTGGCCTTTCTGATCTTGCCCATGCACAACTGGGCAACGTCCTTGTGCTAGTCCCAGCATATCAGTCCCTGCTTCCACTATCTGTGCAGTTTCATTTTGCCTTTCATTTTGACTAGCAGGTCTCAACTCATCCATGCTGGTCTCTTTCCTTCCTTGCCCAATTTCTTACACATAGAGCTCTTGCGCTCTATAGAAAGCATCCTTAAAGATCTGCTAGCTCTGCTCTGCTCCCTTGTCCCTGAGGGCTGTTTCCCAGGGAGTCCTACTGACTAACTCCTTGAAGAGCTGGAGGTTTGCTTTCCTAAAATTTAATGTCCTGACTTTGCTTTTCATCTGCCTCATACCCCTTAGGACAGTCTGAAAACAGAATTTCTGGAGAACTCAACTCCTAGTTGTACCATCCAAAATAAGAGATGATTCAAAACCACCAGAACAAAACACGATTGTGTGCTATTTGCAGTTTTATACTCTGAGTGACACAGAACAGGTTCTTAAAATACCTTCTGTGTTTAAGATTGTCTGGAGTCTTTTTTGTTTCTTAACAAATGACTAACTCTGTGATCACTGAACAGCATCTAGAAGCTTACATGAACTATGAGATTTGGAAATACCTGTAGAACTTGATTCGGAGATACGAATTTGACCATCTGAATACCAGAGTGTTCACATGATAATACTCTCTCCCTTCCTGTTCCCACAGCAAAAAGTCAAGATTTCCCTGAAATATTTTCCCTCACTGAAAGCAAACCAAAAGAATAAGGGAGATAGCTGTGCTGACTTGGAATTGAAGAGGCTCAGCCGTGCTTTCAAATAGACTCACAAGTCACTTTCAGTTCACATATGATCACATTTAAGGCACAGAAAAAAATAATAAAAACTGCATCAAATAATACAGTCTTTTGAACTATCCGATAGTTATTATTTTATATTGGAAAAATAATTAGATTAATTATTGACTTTTTTTTACCAATCTGCTTTTCTTAATGCTAACATTTATTTTGTGTGAAAAGGAGAGGTTTTTTTGTCTTCAGTCAAGTATTTGATTATTCAAATTTTTGTCATTTAGATTTTCTTAAAGTTCGGCTTTACAACTGAAGTTTTCCCTTACTACATGAATGTGTTCAGTTTCGCTTCCTTCCAGATCACTCAAACATTGTAGATTTAAATTTTGACATCACTTCCATTCTGCTTAAAAGCAACTAATACTGAGAAAACAGAGGAACAGATACAGGAAAAAAAAAATCCTAAATCCCCTGAGTCAGTGGCTGTCTATTTATAATACATTTATTCAAAACCTAGCACAATGGAGTTCTGTTCCCATGATTGGGTCTCCTCTATTTTACAGTGATACTAATAATAAATTGTTATAAGCACAGAAAGGAAAAACTTTCATGCATCTAAATGACAAGGAAACTTTAACCCCATTTTCAAAACACCTAAATTGCCTTTAGAGCCTGAACGTCATTTATTTTCTAGCATACAATGGCACTTTTGAAAATGTTACCTAAGATGTAAAAATGAATAAGTAACTGAGACAAGACAGAATATTGTGAATAAAAAGGCTGAGAGAGGAGAATCCCGTTTAAATGCATAATACATACACACACACATATATAACCATACATGTCAATTGAATACACTGCCTTAGACAGCATAGGATTCTCTATACCTAGGAATATTTTGCAGTAGCTCAAATATCTTTCCAAGTGGCAAGCAAGCTTACATTACAGGAAAAAATCACTACTTCTGAGCACCAAATGCCTCTGTGAACTTTATGAACTCTTAAACTGTTTTGTGGGGTGAGCAGAACTTCAAACCACAAAAGCAACAATGTAATCCAGAGAAAAACAATTTATCCTAGAACGCTTATTTGCAAGCCTTCCCACTTCCCGTGCTGTCTTCCTTTTAGTTTCTCCACTCTGACAGCCGCATGATGCACCACATATACTGCTAAGTCCTTACTGAGAAAACGCAAAGCTCTCATAGAGTAAAACAGGCAAGTCATACATATTATTTAAGATGGTTCCAGATGACTATGAGAGACTTGCTAAACTTCTGCCCTAAAATTTAATGCAAGTTTAAAAATGTGAAAACCGTGAAAATTACTCAGTCCTTGATACCAGCATGTAAATAGTTGTACTATAGGAAGACTTTAAGATGTGCACTCCATCTCAAGACTTTTTCAGATTTTGTTTGTTTTTTTCTTTCACAGTTTTGATTTCTAACGTGAACTTCCCAGAGTAAAAGAATAGAGATCAGTCAGAATGACCCAAAGCTATCTCTGTCATATCAAAACTCTACCAAGTAAATGTTTGATCAGGTGGAAAACGTTAATAAGCCTCTCAGTGAAAGTGTTTCACATGTCATCATGAAACTCTAAACCGGACAAGTTTAGACTGCCAGATGGTCTAAACCTGGATGGGATTACTTAGAGGCTGGCCCAGCTTCTTGATTCCAGGAATTTCTCAAGAATGAGATTAAGCAATTGCTCAGCTCCGCAATAGTCATAAGACTCTATGGTACCCCTCATTTTCAACACACAGTCAAGAGCAATAGCTAAGCTTAGCCAAGTAGTCATGAAGGTGGTGATATCACCACTGTCATGAGGGCAGTTCTGAATTCCTTTTCCAGGACATATTTGTTTTAATATTTTTCTGAAATGGAGACTTGAATAGGAACAGACTTGATGAGTCAAGATCAAGGTAAAACAGAAATAAAGCTAGTTTACTTGAGACATTTTGTGAAGATCTTGGCAGATATGAGTTTGAGAAGTAAGGTTTGCAGCAAAATGTATTTTAATATGTAAATATGTTATTGATTGCCCTCCATTCCTAAGAGATTTTCCTGTCTTGCAGTGTTTTCCTTTCTTAATTTTATGATCAACAGAACTGTTTCAACAATGTCTTGGTAAGCTCACGCTAGTTACTAGTGCCACTGTGACCTACAGAACAGGTTAGTTAAATGAACTGCCGTACACTGAGGCAGAAGCTTTGTCTAGATGGGACTACTGTGGTCAGTCAGCTTCATCACACTGACCACAGGGTCATCATTAGGTCCTAAAATCCACTTTCAGGATTTGTTCAAGGGCCAATATGGTTCTTTAAAACTCCCATTTCTGCTGACTCCTGAGCACCTGAGAAGCTACATCCCTCCCTATAACAGCTGAGTCCAGCTATTGCACACTTGCTGCCAGTGGCTGCAGAAAATCTATGATGACTGAACTCAGATTTTCACAGCCCCAACTAGTCCTACTTTCACCTATTTGATGCTGGAGAAGCTGGCCATTAAGAAAGAGTGTAGGGCCCAGCCGCACACTTAGGCTGTTGCCCACTGACCTTTCTTTTGAATTGCCAACTTCTGAGTAGTTCCATATTTTTTTGACATAAAGTTGAGAGAATATAATTATTTTTTTTTTTATGAATACTAGTAGAATAAGACCACAAATGCCTGGCAACTGTACTCTTCTATGACAAATATAACTTCCCAAAAGTATGTTATTCCAAATATTTTCCATGTGGAAATGTGTCTACTCCATACACTGTTTGCTCTGCTTGCATTGATTAATAGCTTTTTTGCATACTGGTAGACTGCACCAGGATTAATAGATTATGAAGACTGCTCAGCCCTGTCGTTCTCTAAAGCATTGGGAGCAAATCCAGCTGAGACCTGGCTGACAAGTATGGAAGGTCATCTCAACTCTATGAAGAAATAAAGTGAATATATGTTAGTGTCAGTTATTGGCTTTTCTGAACCAAAGTTTCACTGTTAACCTCTTGCATGTTACTTTTATGATGTATTCAGGGACAAAAAGGCTTCTCTGCTGGCCTTACTGACTTCAATTTACAAGATAGCTATTTCACCATCCCATTCTGTCTTTAGTTCAGTCACAAAAGGCCATGCACTTGCAAGTTACTATTATTTATTTGCAGCATGTTACTGCCTAGACACCCAGTCAAGAATCGATGGTACTATGTAGTATACAGACATATAACAAAGGAAATAGTCCCTGCCTCAGGCAGTTGCAGTTTGTGTGACAAGTACAGCAGGTAAACACAAGTGATAAATAGCACAAGGCTGCATGAGTGAAAAATAAAATGCATAAAATTTATCAGAAAACAAATGTCCCAACTTCCTACCTAAGCTCTATATCTGTCCTGTCTTTTGCACCCCACTCTGGCAGCTGATTTTTAAGCTCTTGTGGTATGAAATTTTGTGCTTGCATGCAGATAAATTCCATGAATAAAAATATAATAATTTTAGAAATGCTTAGAAACCATATGTATATGCATTATACAAAAAGTTAAAAATAAGTAGAAAAAGACTATCAACAATCATAAGGCTTTGCATATGTATTGGAGCACATCTAATCATGAGCATATGTAGGTGTTTTTCCTGCACATCTCAACTTCATTGCATGTATACAGCTAATAGATATTAATATATTTCAACATCGTTATCCTATTTTATACTTGTAAGGATGGAAAAGAGTCTGGAGAAACATCTGGATAAATGGGTTGCAAAAAGTAGCCTAGAGAGCACCAGGTAGAACTGAAAATGAGTGACAGAGTGACAATTTTGAATCACTGTTTGTGTATGCACTTGCTAGAAAACTCTCCTTAATTTTCATCATAATTGTTGTTTATGGTGTGCGTTTCATTGGCTTGGTTACATTGATTCCAACAAGAGATGTCATTTTATAATTGATGGATGACATTAAGCAAACAAGTGCAAGCTGACATTGAGGCCTAGCAATCATAGAAGGCCCAGTAGCAAAGTGAGTCAGTGAAAAAATCAACTACCTTATTGTAAAATGCCCTGGAATTTCAAACAGAATTTTCCTCATTGAATTCATTGAGCTGACACTTCAACTCAGGCTGTGCATATCTGAGGTGAAAACAAGGGCTACGATCTACGCACACGCAATATCTAAGCTGCTCACCAACTTCTCCACATATATCAATCGTTACCGTTCTCTCCCCAGTCTTGTTTTCGCAAGTGATGTCATCTAGAAGATCAACACCTATTTTACTTATTTGATTAGATACTCATATTTATCATCCAATTTTTACACAAGGAGAAATGTATATTAATCGATCCAGAACAGAAATGGGAGCAGAATGAAGGCATGTTGGCATCTCATCCACTGTTGCACTTGAGAGAGGCTCAGGCAGACGAAAACAGTTGATTCCAGATGTTGCTACTTCTGTAGACTGAACTCCGTGAAGAGCCCACATGTATGGAGCGTAACTGAGGAATGTTTTAGCCTGCACCTATTCTACTGTATAGAATAAGGCCAGGGCATTGTTAGAAATACAATAAAGTACCATACTGAGATTGTGGCATTCTTTTATCATTATCACACGCCTTAACATACTTTTGGCACATGCTAGACAATGTCTGAGTGTGGGGCGATAACACTTCTTAGGAGCTATTCTCTCACAGCAGCCTGAAAGTTGTCACATTGCCTTCTGAGTGGAGCAGACAAGCTATGCAAACTCAAAGCTAAGCCATACCATTTGCCTTCAGGAGCAAATAATCTCTGAAGCACTTTATATGTCCTGCCAACAATGCAGGACATATCTGCATGATTTCCCCATCATGAGGAAGTACCCATGAAATCTACATCCACGTCTCCTCATAATGATTTCCTTTAAAGGTTCTTCATTCCAGCTTGTACTGAAGAAAGGATACACATCACAAGATACGTTTGAAGATAAGGATCTGGAAAGCATCATCACTGATTGCATCATGTTATCTGGACTGAAAATAACTAACTGAGGTTTCATTTTTGTTGTATGAATCATCAAATATTCTGGCTATACAGCTGTGTAGAGCCTTAACTATGAACTCCACAAACAACAGGCCAAAGAAGAGAGGCAGAGATCAGGCTGAAGATACAGAAGCAAATGTAACACGTGGCAGGTTAGGCACGAGAGGAGTGAAGCTGCATGAGTTGATCAGGAATAGCAACTAGGGTTGAGATGGCAAGTGAGGAAACAAAGCAATGAACTCTATTCCCAACAATTTCTGCTTTTCAAAGACTGCAATCATGGTAATAAATTAAAGGCTGCTTGGACATAGAATCATAGAATGGTTTGGATTGGAGCACTGGAATGCATTCCTCTATAATATTAAGCTGCTTGGAACATGGCTGGTATATTTTTGACCCAGGCAACTAACATAGAACCACAGAATCATTCAGGTTGGAAAAGACCCTTGGGATCATCGAGTCCAACCATCAACCCTACTCTACAAAGTTCTCCCCTA
>JAVSBS010028614.1:0-10542 GCA_033124195.1 Coracias cyanogaster
GCCCAACTCTCCCAGCCTGGCCTCCCAGCAGAGGGCTTCCAGCCCTCCCATCATTGCTGGGGCCTCCTCTGGCCCCCTCCACCAGGTCCACATCTCTCCTCTGCTCAGATATCCCCTAATATAATAATACTGCCATCAAATGAGTATGATAAATCCCAGAAGTAAGCAACTTCAAAGCAGGTGTTGTACCTAGTTTCTTTTTATAGGGCCAAGCATTTTCAGGGGAAAGCCATCCTGTTCTATTTCCCTGTCTGCAACAAACATCCACAACATTTCCCATGAAACAGTGACAAACCCAAACCATTCCCAAAGGGAAACCACTTCAGGAAATACACTTTCAAGCAGCTTTAGGCAGGAAGCCTGACTAACCAACTCAGCTTCAGCACAGGCAGCCTCCGGTGCTCAAACACACCACAAGGTCTCGGGACGAGGTAATTAGGAGACCATATGCTGGAATCAAGCCCAGTGAAAGCAAACATGCACCTCTTAAGTGTATTGACTTCTATTATAGTAAAACTTCCTTTTCTTGTCTCTTGGACTTTTTTTTCCACGTTTCTGCTCCCCAGCCTTGTGGCCTGGAGGCAGGAATGCGTTGCTGAGGCAGTTGTAGTTTTTTCAGCAAGCTGAAAGAAAATGAGCTGTTATTTTATACATGAAGATGCACATACTTGGTCTGTGGTCCAGGAGGAGAAGACAGGTGGACAAAGATAAAAATGGAAATAAGCCCTGCCAGCAACTCAGCCACTGTGGCAGGAGAACATTGTGTAAAGCATTTAACAGAAACAACCAAAGGCAAGACCTAGAGGAAATGGGAGCATTGGGCATTTCAGCAATTCCTGGGCCTCTAGATCAGGGAGCTGCTCGGACCAGCCATTTTGGAGGGTGTTCTCCTCCAAAGTTATAAACATTGATCTGATCAATGTTTATAAATATCTGAAGGGTGGGTGTCAAGAAGATGGGGCCAGTCTCTTTTCAGTGCTGCCCAGTTGTAGGACGAGGGGCAGTGGGCGCAAACTGTAACACAGGAAGTTCCACCTCAACATGAGGAGAAACTTCTTTACCATGAGGGTGACAGAGCCCTGGAACAGGCTGCCCAGAAAGGTTGTGAGGTCTCCTTCTCTGGAGACTTTCAAAACGCACCTGGACATGTTCCTGTGTAAGGTGCCCTAGGTCAACCTTCTTTGATGGGGAGGTGGACAAGATGGTCTCCAGAGGTCCCTTCCAACACCTACTATTCTGTGATCCTCTAGTCCTCTGGTCCTCTCCTAAGCTACCAGCAGTGTTGATGTTCACTTTATCTGGACATCTGCTGGTAAAAAAATCCAGGAGGACTGTGACAAAATCATCCTTCCCAATCTCCAGGCCAAATGGTGAGGCTTTTGGACTGGTGTCTCTTGGCTTCTTCTCCCGCAGCATGGAGTTGAGTGACCCAGTCTCTGCTGTAAGACACGGAGGACTGCCATGGGCTTCACACTGGACCAGTCTCAGATGCAGTTTGGTGTCAAGATGTGGATGCCTTCCATCAGAAGGGACCTTGAGAAGCTGGACAGTGTGTCCAAGTGAGAAGAAGACTAATACATCTAGACAGCATGGGGGATGGTAAAATGAACTGGGCTAACTTATTTTAGAAGGGTCAGGACTAGGAGGTAAAAAAAAGATCAGCTTCCCAGTAGCTAAAGCGTTGTGACATGTAGGACCAACTGAATGCTCTTGATATCCACTAAGGAAGGGCAGGACAGGACAGGAAAAAGAAAAGAAAAAGGAAAAGAAAGATAAAAAGAAGAATTTAGTTTGGTAGTTAATGGCACTGAAGGCTGGGAAAATGCTTGGGACTTGCTGTGACTGTTTAAGGCTCTCTCTGGGAGCAGGAATCAGAAGTAGGTTTGAAAAAAACCTACAAACGAGGGTCTAAGAACAAGTCCTGCTTCTGATCAGATGTGATAGACCTTTCTTGCAGCTCTACGCATCTCTCGTGGTGAACACTACTATCTTACAAGCTCGATATATGGTCACCTATCTTCATTAAAGTAGGTGCCTTTCTTCCTTCTGCCCCATTTCAATTCCAGCCATAGGCAGTTCAGATAAGCCCATAGGATCATCTTGTTGGAACACCCTTTAGACCTGTGCCAATGGTTCTGCTCTCAGGATGGAGTTGCTCTCCCCTGTCCTTCTCCACTTGCTGGCAAAGCATTTACTGATATCTTTGCCCCTGCCCACGCTTTTGACTTCGGGAGGAGACTTCCAACTTTTCCAGGGCACCTTCAACAGACGCATCCTGTTAGTGACCAAACCTTTCGCATGATGCTAGTTTTGAGTGATCATGCTGCGGAGTCAAAATCACAGAACAAACTCCACTGCCCCTCTGGAGGAGCATCTCCATCCCAGCAAGAAACCAGAGTGAACAGATGCCTCTCTGGGCTGTCCAGATGGCTGAGTAGCTGCAAAAGGCATAAGAAGGATCATAGCCTACGGCAACTTCCAAGTGGCCAAACCGATCTGGAGTGAACAACGACCTTCACAAACCCACGTAATGAAAAATGCGTCCTTGGAGCAGGGTGAAGAGGAGGAGGAATCTTTTTCTCTGAATCGCTCGTGCCACAGGTATTTCAACCATGCAAACATTTTAAAGCAAGACCAGCGGGCAGTTAGCTCTCACCACTGGAAAATCCACTTTTCCACCCCAATTTTTTGGTTTCTAGGCAGCTTGCCAATGGGTACCTGGCAGCCAGCTTGCGGGTTGCTGCTGCTAATCACATTAGAGGAAAGGCACTTCCTTGGGATGGAGGCAGATACTGCAAATAAAGGACAATATGGGCTGATCCTGCTAAGGGGAGTGAGCAAAAATCCTACCTGAAGTTAGACATATGAAACTTATCACTGCAGAATGATGTTGTTGGTGTCCAGATGGTTGGGTAAAAGTATCTGGAAACATTCAAAGAGATGATGAATGATTGAGATCTCTGCAAGTCTTGAATCCAACGTCCTACTCAAAGCAGGACTATCCCCAATGCTGGATCAGGTTGATAAGGGCTTTGTCTGTTCCAGTCTTAAAAATATCCAAGGTTGGAGATTCCACCAGCTTTCTTTTCAAAGTCCTCACCACATCCATAGCTCTGTCTTGCTGTTTCTTCTGTTAGGTGAGAAGTCATGTCGCAGAATCATAGAATGGTTTGGGTTGGAAGGGACCTTAAAGGTCATCTAGTTCCAACCCCCCTGCCATAGTCAGGGAGACCTTCCGCTAGAGAAGGTTGCTCAAATCCCCATCCAACCTGGCCTTGAAGCCTGAAGTCCTTGGAGCCTAGTGCTTTTCTGTCTTCACAGCATTGCTGCAGAGGAGCTCTGGTCTCAGCCAGCTTGCCACACAGGATTGCTCTGTGTGGGCATCTCGTCACACTTGGTGCTTTCGATGCAGTGATGTGTTGTGTCACGAGATAATCCAAAGGGCATTTTAAAATGCACAGAAACAGAGCTCTGGGATCTCCTAAGTTGTGTGTGTAAATGTCTTCCACATAAAACTTTCCTCATTAAAAGATCATTTCAGGTTGTTCTCTCTAGAAGCTTTTGAATATCAGTTTTCTTTTACGTAAACCAGCATTTTCCATGGGAAAAATCCAAGCATTTCAGTGTAAAATGTCCAGCTGTCTTCTGTGTCGAATCTCATCTGAATGGTTCATGTGCAATAAAGTGCAGGCTCATCTGCAGTGAAATGCCCATCACCGAATTAGCCTTTGCATGAGAGAAAGGACTGGTTGACTACACTGAAATGAAGTTAACTTCTGTGAAGGACTCCTGACCATTAGAGTGGAGGTGCAGAGTAAAGTTGCTCCCTGGGAAACACCAAATGCTTTTGTGCTGGGCTCCTAATCCAAACAAGGACGTTGCTCCTGATGGTGAGTTAGGATCTCTCCTACTGAAATGAATGAAGAGGTGCATGACATGGAAAAGAGAAGATTGTCCCTTTTCAGAGAGGAGGGAAGAACCGCTGAAGGTCTGGGCTTGCACAGCTTGCCTCTTGGAAGTGAAGCCACTAGATGAGTCTTATCTGATGTGTGCAGATTTGTCCTCCTGTTGCGCTTGAAAAGCAGATGGAAAACCTTAGTCTGGTCACTCCTGTTTTAAATTATGCAGCCTCCATCTGCTGACTCGAGCACAGACGTGCCTACAGTAACTGCCACACTTCTTAAAATAACCGCCCTGCTGCAATGGCTGCTTGTGGAGAGGTTTTACACATCCCTAGTTGAGGCTCTCTCAGCTTCTATCTCTTGCTGATGGTCTTGCAGGTGAAGGTTTGATGCCACCTGAAGAAAAGTGAGTGGTGCAGATTTGGCCATGTCCAGGCACGTGTCAGGCAGGCCAAGATCCCATCATGCAAATGAAAACTGCTCCTGCTTTCACAGAATGACAGAATGGGTTGGGTTGGAAGGGACCTCAAAGATCATCTAGTTCCAACCTCCCACCTGAGCAGGTTGCTCAGAGCCCCGTCCAACCTCCCCTGGAAGGTTTCCAGGGATGCGGCATCGAGTACCTCTCTGGGAAACCTGGGCCAGTGTCTCACAACCCTCACCATGAATAATCTCTTCCTTTTGTCTAATCTAAATCTCTGCTCTTTCAGTTTAAAGCCATTACTCCTTGTCCTATCACTACACTCCCTTTCAACTCTTTCAACTCATTGTTAGGAATTTTACATCCTTTGCTTTGACTGCTCCAAGAGACCTCATCTGCATGGTGAGTATCTACACAGGACACCTGAAAACCTCCCTGGGAGACCAGAACCTGAGCTTTAGTGCTGGACTGACTTTAGTTTTGAAACGCTCTAAGCCCTGGACCTTAGCTCTCCTTATGACCGGTCTTGGCACCCTCAGGAGGCCACTGCAGCCAAGCCTGGTTTCCCACCAGTTCAAAGCAGCCCCAGGTGCAGGTACAAGCACGTTGGCCCAGCAGGTCCCTGGAGCAGAGCCAGGGGTTGGTGAGATTGAGGCTCACACTGTTGTGCTTCGGTCTCTTCCAGACAGTGCTCTCATCCCCTAGACGTGCTCCACCACACTGAACATGCTGAATTCTCTGCCTCTTTTCTTGGACTCTAAATCAATTCTGTCAGCTCCTTAATTATTTTAATTTTTCTTCATTCTCCAAATCCCTCCAATATATTTTATATATAGGGTACAGGCTTAAAAAAGAAAACCACCGCTGTGCCCTTGCCTCTGAAATATTACCAGAGAAATGTATGTATTTCATCTCTGCCTTTCATTTTCCAGGTTATTTTTTTTGCTTTGAAGAAGCTTGAAACAGTAATAGGCTGATGGCTACACTCCAATTCTATTGATTAACAGTGAGTGGTCAAGCTCCTCAGTGCCTGAGAATATATCCAGAAATGGGGGCAGGTGAATTATTGCCTTTTCCTGCAGAGAGAAAGAGAGGTGGGAGGATCAGATCTACTAATAGGGAGTTCAAAAGACCAGCCTACCCCATGACCAAGTCCCCATTGGCATGAAGTCCTAATCTGAGGGAGAACCAATGACTATTTTAGTGGCTCAGCACAGCACCGGGCTAAATAACTCACGACTATTGCAACTCTAAATTGTCTCTACTTTAACAAGAGGAGAACAGAGAAGGAAAGCAAGTGGGAACAATTTTCTGCAGTTTTATGCAAGCTGAGAATAGAAATCTCTTCCCAACCATTACAGTGGCCCCATTATCAGTGCATCTTAGGAGAAAAGGCAAAGAGCCATGGCATCATAGAGTGGTTTGGATTGGAAGGGACCTTAAAGATCATCTAGTTCCAAGCTTCTGCCATGGGCAGGGACACCTTCCACCAGACCAGGTTGCTCAAAGCCCTGTTGAACCTGTCCTTGAACACTTCCAGGGGTGGGGCATCCACAACCTCTCTGGACAACCAGTGTCTCACCACCCTCATAGTGAAGAACTTCTTCCTTATCTACATCTATCCTCTTTCATTTTAAAGCCATTACCCCCTTGTTCTACCACTACACCCCCTGATAAAGAATTGATTGGCCTTCTGGGCTGTGAGTGCAATGTCCTCAAGACAAAGGCTGCAGGATTTGAAGAAGCCCAAGGAGTGCAAAGAGGTTATCCTGACCAACAAGGGGACAGAGGCCCCATGCCTGTACATTTGACTTCGTCCCAGAAGGATACCTCTTTACAACCTTGGAAGCTCCTGAAACCACTGGGCTACTTCCTAACAAGATTAGAGGGCCCTAGTATCATAGGGTCATAGAGTAATTCAGGTTGGAAAGGACCTCAGGAGATCTCTAGTTCAACCTCCTGCTCAAAGTAAGGCCAGCTATGTGGCCAAACCAGGTTGCTCAGGTCTTTATCTAGTCTGGTCTTGGAAATGTCTAATGTTGGAGATGACAAAATTTCTCTGGGTAACATGTTCCATTTCTTGACTCTCCTCATGTGGGAAATGTTTCTGCTTCAATATGTAATTTAACTTTCCTTTTTTGACTCCAAGACATCACTGGTGGGTATGAATGCAAAGGGAATGCCATTGGAGCTGGACTTTTCAGAGTAGGACAAACTTGGTAATGTTGTATGCTCTCCAAAAAAGAGAACGGTTTAGGGTGAGATCACACCCTATGGTTTCCTCCAAACTTGAGTCAAGAAAGAGGAACAAAGCTTCGATGCAGAGTGGAGACCTTGTGGGCAGACTCCACCACCATGCCCCCCTAACCCTCCATCTGACTTGTTGTCTGGGAGAAGGGCAAGTTTACATCAAACATCAGATAATCCATTTTGCCTTTGAAAAGGTGGGGAATACTTTTGAAATAATGACTTCTCCTGGGATGGGAAAATGTTTTTTTCTTCTGACTTGAGTTCAAGACCTATCCAAACACTGCAAAAGGGGAAGGCAGCTGCCATGGTTGGTGATGAGCAATAGATCACTCCAGCTTGCAAGAAGAGTCAGTGAGAAGCCAGAAGACTTTGCAGCTTCTCTGCTGTACCTGGTGCAATGGTTGGCACTGGGGAGTATTTCTGAGCTGTCTTTCAACTGGACATGCAAGTGAAGTCTTCACGTGGACGTTAGGTGCTGCAACACCAGCCTCCAAGGCCATCCAGAGCATTACAAAACTGCCATTTCCAATCCTCCTGCAGCTAATAGTGAGTGATGCTTGCTTTTCTGATATATATCATGAAACTCAGATCCTGACAGGATTAATGCACTGTAAAAAGACTCAAGACCTTCAGTGAGGCAAGATGCTCTTATAACACGGCAACTTTATGAGCTCATGTGTGGCCAGTTTTGGAAGAATCAGAAATCCTTCAATGAAAAGATGTTTGGTGAGGAAAAATAGGATGAACAACAACAACATGAACAAGCAGCTGTAGAAAGTAAGATATAAAGAAATTCTTCTCATATACAAATATGCTTAAGTCAATATTAACACACATTTGAAAGCCATGAAGTCCAAAGGAAAACACATATTTGGGTACAATAAACAAAAGGAGGTTAGAATGATGTATATGTCCAGGCAATTAAAATACTACAAGAAAACATACGAGTAAAGTAATGTTCTTCTTTCTACTTAGCTTTTCATAGAGTGAGATTTAACTTATATTATCCCCATTAAATTCAAGAGAACTTGCCGAGGGGTTTTCATCTGTTCTGCAGAGATCTAAAATACCATTTGAAGGTATAATGTTTCCCAAAGCCTTTTTGCAGTGAGAACAATGCATGTTCTTGGAGAGTGGGGATCTGAGCATCATTGTGACAAAGCGTGATTCGGTCTTGCAGACTGTCCTGACCCCTATCTCACCTTGTTCCTTCTCAATTCTGTATTTGCACATCTTTGCTTTTTCTTTTTCTTTTTCTTTTTTTTTTTTTTTTAGCCCTACAGGTTTGGACTTAATAACTATTATTTTAAAAACTGTGAAAGGACTATCTATTGCATCATGAGAAATCTCTCGTCTAAGTAGCTTTCCTAGTAGCAAACCAGATTATTTTTATTAATGTTGATCATAGAATCATAGACTGGTTTGAGTTGGCAGGGACACCTCCCACTAGACCAGGTTGTGCAAGGCCCCATCCAACCTGGCCTTCAACACCTCCAGGGATGGAACATCCACAATTTCCCTGGGCAACCTGTGCCAGTGTCTCACCACCCTCAGGGTAAAGAATTTCCTTCTAATTTCTGATCTAGATTTATCCTCTTCCAGTTTGAACCCATTATCCCTTCTCCTATTGCGGCAGGCCTTTGTAAAATTTCCCTCCGCAGCTTTCTTGTAGGCCCCCTTCAGATACTGGAAGGCTTCAATAAGGTCTCCATGGAGCCTTCTCTTCTCCAGGCTGAACAACCTCAACGCTCTCAGCCTGTCTTCCATAGAAGGGGTGTTCCAGCCCTCTGATCGTCTTTGTAGCCCTCCTCTGGCCCCTCTCCAAAAGGTCCATGTCCTTTTTGTGCTGGGGGCTCCAGAGCTGGATGCAGTAAAGGGAGTTGAGTGATAGCTATAGAAATTCATACCTGCTATATCTCTACATCATTTGTTTCGACTCTACACTCCTCAGGAGAGCATCGGCTTGTTTCCCATATGTGCTGATACCACAGGATCTTAAATTCTCATCCAGGTGTGGGGTAACTCTCCTCTTTTCACTTCTGCCCTTTGATTTCCCCATGAGTTGCTCAAACCCCCCTGAAGCCCTCCAGAATTCCTCATGACAGACCTAGGACTCCGATCATATTTAAACAGATTAAGGGTAAGCAACGAGAAGCAATAAACTACAGTGCTTTAACATCAGCTGTTGAGAAGCATCCCAGAGTACAATTTCATTGATTTTAGTGGAATTATGTCATGCATTAATTTGAGCCAAAACCAAGATATATATTTCAGCACTCCTGAAAAACCCTTTTGGAATTTATTCTCCAGCGGAGGTTCCATTAAAGTAAAAAGACGCCAATTTTAACCATTGATCAGAATATATTGTAACACATCTGAGCAGAGAGATTGCGGAACACCTCATAGAAGGTTGACCTTTTGATACGCAGCAGAAAGATTGCTGGCAACAAGGGAACAATTCAAGAGTTATTTGCTGAGAAGCCCCAGGGGCATCAAAATCACTGCATTACGGCAGGCTTGGGCTGTTGCTGTGCCCTTTATAGACAGCTTGAGAGAGACTTGCAAAGGAAGCTCCTCTCAAGAAATAGATACAATATTTTTGCAGCCGGAGACAAGAGAGCTTTGACAAATTTTAGATCACCTCACTTGGAGGGAACAAAGGCTGCTGAAGGGAGGCAAGTTCACTTCTCAGTAGTCATGACAACACCTTCAAGAACTCAAGGTTTAGGGAAGAAGGAAAGGAAATAAATACTGATTGGTGACACAAAAAGATGCGTTATTGCTCGTACATTATCTCTAACCATCTGGACAGCTCTGAAGTTATGAAACCGATGCTTGGTGGCCTCCCAGAGGCCAGGCACGATGCAGTTTACCACAGCTGATGTCAAAGGTAGCATTGCTGTGCCAACAGGCATTGCAGAGGGTCCTGTGGTCAGAGTCCAGGATGCTACAGACCCATCACGCATGTGCTTGGAAAGCACTGGGAGAAGTTAGGATCAGCTTCCTCCAGCTCTTCACTTGAGCCTTTCTGGAAGACATGGCGGCTCCCAGAACTGCATCAGAGGAACAAAATGGCCTTCCTGAGATGCTTCAGGGAAACATCAGGGGGTAGATTTGAGCTGCTGCAGGAGGTAGCTCAAGCAGAGCACTCAGACTTCGTGCTGAAGAGGATGATGGGATGTCCAGCATGCTCTGTTCTGCTAGCCCCTTGACCAGCCATGGCATGGTTACAAACAGGTGGAGGACAGAAATATCATAAATGGCTGCAACTCCTTGCTAAATGGAAGTGTATCTCTGCAAGTGCTTGCCCTGCAAGTCACATCTGCTCTTTGAAAGCCTATTTCCCTTCTTTCCATTCCCCTAGGAAGTTTGCTAGTGCTTTATTAGTTTCTTTCTTTTTTTTTTTTCTTCATATATTTGGTTGTAATAGCCACCCTCCAGCTATCTCTCTTCTTTGCTTCTCATCCAGACAGCTTCTGCTACTGCTAATACCCATCTGGACTATGGCAAACCAGGACCCTCACTGGACACTAATGGGCCAGTGGAAGCTTCAGAGTCTCCACGGCAGGGGAAAAAGGGATTAGGATTGATAGTTGCTGTGCCCAGGCTCCCTTTGGAACCCCCAAATATAGGCTCCACAAGGCTAATGTCCCCTGTGGTCTCCTAGAAATGTGTCTGAGCCCAGACAGATTGGCAGGCACAGTAAAATTATTATTCTCTTCTGTCAAATTTCATTAAAGAAAAAAGAAAAAGAGTCACTAGTGTGGGATTGCTGGAGACCACAGTGCAGCAATGACCTGCTCCTTAGGAGTGGAGCTGAAGGCATTCATATCTGCTCACAGAGCCTCCTCTGATGGCAACGTTAAACCTCATCCAGCCAGCAGGTCAAGGAAGGGGATCCTGCCCCTCTGCTGCGCTCTGGGGAGACCCCCCTGCAGTGCTGGGGCAGCTCTGGAGTCCTCAGCACAG